>BLSH010552110.1:1339114-1369002 GCA_018402905.1 Glandirana rugosa | reverse complement strand
GAAGCAGAGCATGATCCCCCTACCTTCGGAGATTGGGCCGCAGGGCAGTATTCCAACATGATAACGACCCCAAACACACCTCCAAGACAACCACTGCCTTGGTAAAGAAACTGAGGGTAAAGGTGATGGACTGGCCAAGCATGTCTCCAGACCTAAACCCTATTGAGCATCTGTGGGGCATCCTCAAATGGAAGGTGGAGGAGCGCAAGGTCTCTAACATCCACCAGCGCCGTGATGTCGTCATGGAGGAGTGGAAGAGGACCTCAGTGGCAACCTGTGAAGCTCTGGTGAACGCCATACCCAATAAGGATACGGCAGTGCTGGAAAATAATGGTGGCCATACAAAATATTGACACTTTGGGTCCAATTTGGACATTTACACTTGGGGTGTACTCACTTTTGTTGCCAGCAGTTTAGACATTAATGGCTGTCTGTTGAGTTATTTTGAGGGGACAGCAAATGTACACTGTTATACAAGCTGTACACTCACTACTTTACATTGTAACAAAGTGTCATTTCTTCAGTGTTGTCACATGAAAAGTTATAATAAAATATTTACAAAAATTTGAGGGGTGTACTCACTTTTGTGAGATACTGTATATATCAATATGGTAGTGATACTGCTTTACACTGTAGCAAAGTGTCATTTCTTCAGTGTTCAAAAAGCAAAACGTGCAGGGCTCAAACAATACAAATAAGAGATATTAAAAAGTAAGAGTCCAATCAAGTTGATAGAGGTCCGTTTATATGGTGTCTGGAAAGTGTGAATCGAAATATTCAAAGAGCTTATGTGCTTAATCTCCACCACCAGTAACACAAGCCACTCACCTCCACTAATGGATTCTCATAACAAGGATCAAATCCACTTTTGCCTTTAATAAGGGGAAGACAAAACCCACTCAGGAATGCAAGCCGAACCAGATAGGAGCCTAGATAATCCCTGGTTCAGGACATAGATCTCTTCCACAAAGACCATTGGCGCAATTCTTCCTCTGTGTAATGGTTTTACACAGAGCAGCCTGGATCCTCCTCTTCTCCAATCCCCTGCTAGCACTCCTGGCCCCTTCCCCCTATCAAATGCCCCCCCTTTGTGTTTACCTTAGGGTCCTTTCACACACACGGACCGTTCATCAGTTTATCAGTTCATCAGTTCATCCGTTTTTCATCAGTTTTTTTTTACATTCACTACCAATGCAAAAACGGATGAAAAACTGACCGTTCGTCAGTTTACATCCGTTTTTCGTCCGATCCGTTTTTTGGACGGATGAAAAATAGGACTTTCATCCGTTCAAAAAAATGGATGCTGACGGAAGCGGATGAAAACTGATGAAAATAGCTGATCATCAGTTGTCATCCGTTTTTCCATAGAGTTGCATTAATGTCCGTTTTTCATCCGTCAACGGATGGATGAAAAACGGACAAACGGTCCGTATGTGTGAAAGGGGCCTTATGCATACCTCTTTTAAAGTCCCATGGCCGAAAAAATAGTTTTGTTGTCAGAGACAGCACAGTCACCAGAGTTCTCAACGCATTGTTTAAGCCAAAGTCTGTGCCAAACCCACACTGCAGTATATTAAAAAAGACTGTGTACAATGATGTGCAGGAAACAACATTAACTCACAAGTAATTTATATCTTAGATGTACATAGCTGGGACAGGTAACCTGAGCAGATATCTATAGTTATTCTATAAAGCACTAGACACTGTAAAGAGCAAAAAAGTTGGGCAAATTGAAGCAAACCACAACAACCAATCATATTTCACTTCAAGCGTCACTCTTTGTATTATATCTGTCCAGTAAAGTCTAATTTGAGTATGGAACATGTGACGTTATGCGAGGCGCCACAATGGACGGGCGATATTTGTCGCCTCGCATGCGATCATTTTGAGACAACTAGCGGGAGTCCGACCCGGGTTTTGCCAGCCACCGTGGCAGAGTTGGTTCCAATCTGGATTTTTTGGTCCACTCAAACCCCTCTCCACCTGCATTTAATGACCAGGAAGAGAGCAGAGGAGAGCTCTATCCTGGATCTCAGAGGGAGGAAGCTGTGTGAGCTCTGTCTGCTAATTTGGTTTGCACTGTGCTTATGTTTTGTGGGTGTCGGGGACAGTCCCACACTGTATAGAGAGGAACCTGATTGTTTAGTTTCTTTTATGTGTTTTTGAGCTTGCAAACCTGTAATAATAAACCTGGCAAGCCGCCAGATTTTAAAGAAACTGACCTACATGCTGAGTCTTTTTGTTTGAAGAGTGATTGCCACTAACTAATCCCCAAATGAGGTGGAGGATGCGGGCATCTTCCTGGAAGATGGAGGATGCAGTAAAGGCCCTGTTACAGTCCACTGCGGCCCAACAAGGGAGCAATCGCCAGCAGCGGGAAACCAACCGCCAAGTCGCAGAGGCTGTTGCAGCTCAGCGAGAGGAAAGTCGCAAGGCTATCGCAGCACAACAAGCAACTTAACAGGGGATGAACCGCCAGTTTGTGGAGGCCCTACTGGAATTAAAGAAGGGGTCCGCAAGTCCTGTGCCAGTGGAACAAAAGATGGTACGTGCCAGCTACCACCTGCAAAAGATGACACCTGCAGATGACGTGGAGGTGTACCTCATGACCTTTGAAAGAGTCGCTGATCGCGAAGGATGGCCAAAAGAGCAGTGGACAGGACTGTTAGCACCTTTCCTGACAGGTGAATCCCAAATGGCCTATTTTGATTTGGAACCAGTAAAGGCCCAGGACTATAAGACTCTAAAGATGGAGATACTCGCACGCCTGGAGGTCACCATGGCAGTCCGGGCCCAATGCGTGCATCAGTGGACCTACCGCACCAACAAGCCCCCTCGTTCGCAGATGTTTGACCTAGTTCACCTTACCAGAAAATGGCTACAGCCGGAGTCTTTGCCAGGTCCCCAGATTGTGGAGCATGGGGACCCCAAAACTGCAAGCCAACTGGTGGACCTCGTCGAGAGATAAAGGGCTGCTGAGAACTTCTGTGCCCATCTGTGCCCCACTCCAATATATCCAGAGGTGAAAGATCGCCCGGCGGACCCGGTAAGACTGTTCCAGGGTTCAGGGGCTTGTGGAAATTTGATAAGACTGATACGGTTAAAGAGACTGGGGGCTCTAGACCTGGGGACTGGCCAAAGAAGCCAGGAAGGTCTTGGGAACCCTTGAAAGGACTGGGTATAGAACACATACAGTGCTACCGATGCCATGCATTGGGCCATATTGCTGCCAATTGCCCCCTGAATGATGAACTCATGCATTGCGATTATGCTTATGTGAATAGACACTTTTTTCTTTTTGTCCAGGTCGCATATACAGCATCATGTTCAAGTCGCATGGAGAAGCAAATATGTGTGATTGTTGTTGATGGGAGACCAGTCACTGCACTGCTTGACTCGGGTAGTGTGGTAACATTGGTAAAAAGCAATTGTGTAAATCCTGCAAGGTTACACCCTCGCACTGTCGGATTCATTTGCATCCTGGGGACACCCGTGACTACCAGAGGGCGGTGGTTGAGACTGACACCACTTGAATTTTACCCATTTTTGGAGGTTATGGGAAGACCCTGGGAGTCTGGAGGATAGAGCTCCCCCCTCTGCAGAAGCATGGGACCTCTCGCCAGACCCGTTTTGCCAAATGGAAGGGGAGACTGGTGGCAGGACCAAGGAGGAAGGAGACTCTCTTCCTTTTCCTGTACTGGCTGGGGAGCAGGAGGAGCTGGAAGATAGCTCACAATGGGGGGCTAATGACCCAAACCATGTCTCTGTCCCTGACGGTGTGAGTGAACTGAATGTAGTACCTGACTTAGATGTCCGGAGAGAGGACTTCTGTACAGAAAAACTATAGGATGTCACTCTCCTCAGAGCTAGAGAAAACTTAAAGGTGATGGATGGGGAACCTGTGGACCCTAATTGGGGGGTGACTTTTCCCTTTTCGGGTGGGGATCCCTAAAGAAATCTTGACGGATCAGGGTACCCTGTTCATGTCCAGAGAATTGTGCAAGTTGTACAAAATCAGCTATTTCCGTACCTCTGTTTACCACCCCCAAACTGACGGTCTGGTGGAAAGGTTTAACAAGATACTCAAGAGTATGCTCTACTGAATACCTGAGGCTAGATGAGAGGTGGTGGCGAGAGAAATAAAAACCATGTTGGAGTTACACGTGATAGAGGAGTCCCACAGCGCCTGGTTGAGTTCTATAGTACTGGTCCCAAAATGTCTAAGTTTGATGCATACCCGATGCCATGGGTTGACGACCTGGTGGATAGGTTGGGAGGTGCCCGGTATATAACAACCCTAGACCTAACTAAGGGATACTGGCAGATCCCCCTAACAGAGTCAAAGGAAAAAACGGCCTTCTCAACCAGATGTGTTTGTATATTGTGGCAGTGGTTCAGCATGTGAGGATCAGTTTCCCCATAGAACACAGCGCTGGGAGTCAAATTGTCCCCATCCTCCATGTTTTTGTAGCCAGACCACTAAACCTACATCCCATTCACTATATACTGTATAACTTCCGGTATCAGCATTGCGTCACTTCCTGAAGAAGCTTGCTTAAGCAAAATGTACGTAGGAGTCACTACCAATGTACCATACTGTACACGTTCCAGGTCCACCAGTACCCAATAGGCTTCCCCATCCATATCGAAGCTTGGCACGCACGCTATGGTCAAAGGTTTAGTCGTTACACGCTGTACATGCCTGGTGCCAGGAAAGGCACAGGAAAATGTGAGTGTAAATTTTGCTTTGCTTTTAACCGTTTTATGAAATAAATACACTATGAGATTTTTTCTGATGCCTCCTGTGGAGTAATTTTTACATCCCCCAATTCAGTCTTGAGACCGCCACTGGATATCTTGGTACAAGCGGAACCTCTGAGTGTTTCCAAAAGCATTGTGCGACCTTCTGTAATAAGGGGTCACATGGGTCCGGTGAGTGACCATTTCTTACCTTGAGCACGGGTGGAATGAAGAGCAATAGCAGCACTCCTCATTAACAAGTTTGTTGTTGGGATAGTAAAAAACAATATAGAAGTCCATAGAGCGGAAAGTGTCCCCTGTGAGTGACTACATTCCCAATTCCATACCTGTTTGACTCCTTGCGCTGAGATTGGGTCCACACAGTCCGGTAAGAGTACTCAATCTCTCCAATCAGTGGTGGATATATAGTCTATAACGTTTCCCTATTTGATGATGAGTAACCTCTTTTCAATGTCAAGTATATCTCCAACTGTATCATCGAGCTCTATTCAGCTTTTTGTGATCTACTTTTTGGACTCATTTTTCTTCATGGGCTATCATTATTTTTTAGCATTATTCACGTTTTTGGATTGATTAATATACGGCCTTCACCTACATGAACTATATATGGACTTCTATATTGTTTTTTGCACTTAGTACTTTATCACTAGATGATTAATTTGCACAGTTAAGGTGTTTTATATGCATAATTCATACTGTTTGCATATTTACACATTTCTGGTATTTTCACATATAATTATCGATTAGCGCTGAACTTGAATATCTTTCCAATTTTTAAAAAGCTGTCTAATTGTAGTGTTTGCGGCTGGTCTCATTGTATTGAGTAGCGCAGTGATTCTTTTTAATTTTATACTAAGGGAAAAAGCCCTGTTGTAGTGGTCAAAGGACGGAGCCACAGCTCACAGTGGAGAACAGAAATTCAACGCTCCCAGAAGTGTGGAATGCCAAAAAGACCAAGGCCAAGCACTGTAATGTAAGGGATGTAGGAGACTTGGGTCATTGGAGAGGTGAGCATATAACCCTTTTTCTTACAGGGAACCTTCATTTGAGTTTATCTTTTATCTTGACAGGGTCACTTAAAGGTAGGGGATGGTTCTCTGCATCAAAAACTACCACAGCTAAACTCCTGGCACTGAAATCTAAAATAATGCTGGAAATAATCCCTATAAGTTGAAACTGTAATATATGTAATGGCTATCTGGATCTCATTTTAGAGGGTGTTATAGGGGCAGCTGATAGGTGTTATGTCTACTCCTCACCTCCTGTTTAAGCACTGTAAAGCTCGTACCACAGTGCCGCAATGTACGTGGTTGCAGGGTAGTTGTGGTGTGGCCCCATTCATTTGGTACGACCCACTAAACACTACAGGAGGGTACCATTTTGTATAAATAAGCCTTTGCAGCTTAAGAGGGTTGGTCAGGGGGCAATAAAACTGTCTACCACTCCACAACTACAAGTTCAAACTAGGTCTTTAACCCACGTAAGAGACACTATCTAGTTAAGCCGGCCATAGATGGATCAAATCTTGGTCGGCTCAGGCGTGGTTAAGATGGTGACCTGATAGGACGTGGGTGAAGGAAGCTCCGCATATGAAGGCTTCTACGAGAGATCCTGACCATCGCAGCACATATATCGGCCTCTATACTCACCCGGCATGAGAAAAGGCAACTCCGGCACTAACCGCAGACGGAATACAGCTCCTAAATCCTCACCACAGCAGCCTCCGGGTAAACACGTGGTACGCCGCTCCAACATGGCGTCTCAAACGGACCAGGGAGCACCATCCTAGATGGGCTCCGAGCAATTCAAAGCCCTCATGCAAGCCATAACGGGATGCTAGACCTCGCTAACAGCCAAGATAGACCTGATGCAGGCGGAGATAGGCCTCGTCCGCCAGGATATGGACACCTTCCGCAGCAAACTCACTGAGGCCGAGCGGCAAATCTGTGACGCTGAGGATTCGGTCCGCGACCACCAGGCCTCCATACACACGCTCTGGGTCAAGATGAGGGCCCTGGAAGCCCAAGCCAAGGACAGTGAAAATAGAAACCGCAGAAATAATCTACGGTGGTGGGTTTACAGGAGGGCGCTGAGGGCCAAGATCCCCCGGCTTTCACAGAACAGCTACTGCACATGCTCTTCCCTCAGGCGCCATTTTCCTCGCAGTTCGTGGTGGAAAGAGCCCACAGGATGCCGGCAGCACGGGGCCCTTCTGGAGTGCCACTGCGCACTTTCATATTCCAACTCCTCAACTTTCGCGATCGGGACCTGGTCCTGCGAGAGGCGAGAAGGGTGGAAGAACTGCTCCACAAAAACGCCAAAATAATGCTGTTCCCGGATTACACCGTGGAAACCCAATGTCTCCGCTGGTCCTTCGATCACCTGAAGGCAAAACTACGTACCCGAGGCATAAAGTACAGCATCCTCTTCCTGGCCCCGCTACGAGTGGTGGATGGTGAGTCTACTCTCTATTTTACATCTCCTGAAAAGGCCCCTGCAATGGTTTGAGTCCCTCCCAAGGGCCAACTGAGATTCGCACACTTCTACCCTGACTGATTAGGCAGCGGCCCTGATCCCATGGTGTTTATGCTAACTGAATCTCCCCGTGACACTACCCCTTGATGCCAAGGTGGGTAGCACTGTCTGGATCCAGCAATGCAATCCCGAGTGTGGCTCGGGGTTACCGCTAATGGTACTGAAATTCCACCCCGAGCCACACTCGGGATTACCGCCAGGGAGGTTAAAGCCTTAACTCACGGGTGCTACCAATCGTCCATAGCTAGGGCTCCTAGAGATGCTGCAATCACCCTAGATGAGGCTGAAGAGAAGGCCCAACAGCTTGAATCCCAATACATACTTACCGCTAACCCGATCACTTATCAAGACATGCAGGTGGCCTATTGTGAGGCAATGCTCCTTAAGGTGAACAAGGCTAAGAAATACCAGCTAACTCAAACACAATGGGGTTGATTTACTAAAGCTGGAGAGTGCAAAAACTGGTGCAGCTTTGCATGCTAGCCAATCAGCTTCTAAACTCAGCTTGTTCAATCAAGCTTTGACAATAAAACCTTGAAGCTGATTGGTTCCTGTGTGGAGCTGCACCAAATTTTGCACTTTCAAGCATTAGTAAATCAACCCCAATGTATCTTTGAACAGGGGGAGAAGACTGGCAAGCTATTAACGTGGCTAGCTAAAGAACAAACCCCTATATCTGCTATAGCCCATCTTAGGGACGATTGAGGTAGACAAGTAGCCGACCTCCTCGAGGTCAATGCCTGTTTTTCCTCCTACTACTCTAAACATTATAAATCCAGAGTTCAGTACTCTCAGGAGGATTTTTCGACCAGGTCAATTTCCCTACTCTTGATCTGTCAATGAGGGAGTGGCTGGCAAGCTCAATTACAGTGGGTGAGGTACAGCGGGCATTGGGCTTGTTGCAACCCCGGAATTCTACAAACAGTATATGGAGGAGCTGGCACCTAGGATACACTCTATGCTGCTTAATACTTTAAAGGAGGAGGCCTTGCCTTCCTCAATGGCACAGGTAATTATAGTAGTGATACCCAAGCCCGGGAAAGACCCACAGCTCTGTTCCTCCTATAGGCCAAGCTCGTTGCTCAATACGGACGCTAAGATTCTCACCAAGATATTAGCTAAATGACTTAATGAGGTCATACTCTCTCTGGTTCATGAAGACCAAACAGGTTTCATGCCAGGTAAGGGCACGGATATTAACGTTCATAGGCTGTACACGGTCCTTGCAGCCATGGCTGGGGGGTCGGGGTCAGGCACAGTGGCCTCCCTAAATGCTGAAAAAGCGGTCAATTTGGTGGAATGGGACGATCTCTGGGAGGTCCTGCACCGGTTTGGATTTGGTCCCCGTTTTAAATCCTGGGTGAGGGCCGTGTATAGATCTCCGACGGCTAGGGTTCACACTGGTGCCACTCTTTCGCCCCCAATTGTTCTCCATAGGGGAACTAGGCAGGGCTGTCCTCTTTCACTGGGACTTTTTGCCCTGGCGATCGAGCCCATGGAAATTATCCTTCACTCTTCTCCGGAGGTCTCTGTGGTCAACATAGGCCCCATCCATGAAAAGATATCACTCTATGTGGACGATACTTTGCTATACCTAGCGGATGACACCACATCCCTGAAAGCAGCACTGGCACTACTGATAGACAGGTTTGGGAAATTCTCGGGAATCCGTATAAACTGGGGGAAATCTGTTCTTTTCCCCCTGCACATGTCCATACAAGCTCCCCATACTAACACCCCTCTACAACGGGTCAATCAATTTAGATACCTAGGGATAGAGATCCACCGGGACCTTGCACAATTTATCCCCTTGAATCTGACCCCGGTTATCTCCCAGCTAACGCAGAGATGCACGGCTTGGAAATCCCTGCCCCTCTCGCCGGTAGGCAGAGTCAATCTTATCAAGATGTCAGTGCTCCCAAAATTTACCTACCTTTTTCGCAACACCCCAGTACCTATACCCAACAGTCTCTTTAAGAGGCTGGAGAGCACTGTCACCTCATTTATTTGGAGGGAAACCACTCCCAGAGTGGCCAAAGGCACATTGCAAATGCCCATCACGATGGGGGGCTTGGCTTTGCCCTCCTTTATCAAATACTACTGGGTGGCGGTCCTGGTGATGGCCAAGTGGTGGCTGTCGGAGGAACCAGTCAACCCTGCAGACACCCTGGAGGGGGCGGTGTTAGGATCCTATTCAGAACTGCGTAATTTACTATTTAGAGGCCTACGATCTAGTCCTAAAATAACTCCATCTATGGCTACCACCTTGATGGTATGGGACGCGGTGTCGCTCCGCACTCAAATATCAAATACCTGGTCCCCATATACTCCGCTATGGGGCAATTCGAGACTCCTGCACTTCCGGACCATCCCGTACCCGGTGGTGTGGGCGAGATGCGGGGTCAAGATGCTGGCGGACCTCGTGTCCCAGGGAGAACTGTGAAGCTTTGATGAACTTAAGAGGAGATGGAATCTCCCAAACAATATGTTTTTTCACTATCTCCAGCTGAGACACGCCTTTAGGGCTCAGTTTGCCTCCCTGGTGGACTTGGAGATGTCTGAGGTGGAAAAGGTGCTAAGATCCCCGGAAAGGGACAAGACCATATCCACTTTATATGCAATCCTTGCCGCCCTGGACGCATCCAAGGTTTCTCGGCTGTCCTCCAAATGGCAGGCTGACATACCTACACTGGGCGATGACGACTGGGAGGAGGGGATACAGCAGTATCTTCTCTTGATGATCTCGGCGAGGGACAGATTTGTCCAACTCATATTCCTCCATGGAGTCTATTATTCGCCTGCCCGTCTGGCAAGCATATACCCTAGCAGAACATCAGCTTGCCCGAGATGCAAATCTGATGACGCTGACTTTTTCCATGTTGTGTGGTCGTGTCCCCCCATGCAGTCATATTGGCAGTCAGTCGTAGATGATATTAACAGAATTGGGGAAATCAGAGTACCCTGCAGCCCAGTTCCACTACTGCTGGGTGTTTGTGACAACTTAGAAATACCCCAGGCCAAAAAACGTTTTGTATTTTACGTAGCCTTCTACGCCAGGAAGGCAATTCTTCTTCAGTGGAATTAAATACAGCCACCTACGCTACAGATATGGAAATCCCTGGTGAATGCAGCACTGCCGAAAAAATTTGACAAAATATGGGATCCCTGGGTTAAGGCCAGACAGCTGACTCTTGAGTAGGGTTCAGATGTCTCTCCTCTTCCCACTTTTCGGGAAGGGAAGTGCAAATGCGAGATACAACCAAGAACAACTACCCGGAATCACACCCGCCGTGTTATCTACCACCCTGTAATATGTCTCCTTTCCTCATCTTTAACACCCCTGACAACTTGGGGTCTAGTCTAACCCCTTCCTACTTGCCTCATGGTCTATCCTGGTAGAGTCAATGACCCCCTAACAAACTGCTTGTACCAACTGACGCAGTCCTAATTGATGTAAAGTACATGTATTGATCTCAATGTATCATTGCTGTCTGTATGAAGTTTATGTTCTTTCTTTTTGAAACCTGAACAAACTTTATGTTAAAAAAAAAAAAAAATCTTGGCCGGCTCAGCAGGGATTGGCCAAGATTCCATCCATCTATGGGCAGGCTGATTGTACCCAAGTTGATCCATTGATCAACCAGCATGTTGGATTATTAGCATGCAATTATTGGCGTCGGCTATAGCCGTTAGCAGTAATCATTATGCTTTCCCGGTAGGGATGGCTCCCCACGCTACCCCCATCCCCGCCAGGAGAACACAATAGCTCCACAGGAGTCACTGCCCCTCCAACACTGACTGTGTTGATGGGGGAATCAAGCGATATTCTATGGCCTGCCTTAGTCAAATTGAATGAGACTTGATCTGTAATCTTGCAGACGTTCTGGGGCTTATCCAAGCCACTTTAGGCTCCAGCATTTATATCCGCACAGGTTGCACAGATACCTTAATCCAATGACGAAGGGAAGATTGGATTAAGATGTCTGTGCTACCTGTGTGGATATAACTGAATAAGCCACAAAGCATCTTGTCATCAAATGCCAATGTTTCTACAGCCTACTGAGTCTCTAGCGTCTGACAGATAAATGGCAGAGCATAGGGCATAGGAGACAAGGGGACCAGGTAAATCTTGGAGACAAGTCAAGGTTGTGTGCTTGTGTGTAAAACCTGGAAATAGTATACAGTACTCTTGCCATATTTTGGGCCAAGTCTGGTACAAATTACAGCGGAATTGAATCTACAAAAGAAAATTCCTTACTCTCCTAATACGTTGTAAAAAGTGCATGAATATAAATAGGCCTGGAATGCAGACAAAAACTACTTAGGCTCCATTTACACGGGACGCTATTTCAACCTCCCCTGAATGATTTTTTTTGACAACTAGAAGCCAGCATCTAAAACTGCCATTTTGCGATGTTTTGCATGCCACGTTTAGCAGCGTTTTGCCGCGTTCGTGTCTAGGAGCGCTTTTTTAAAAAAAAAATGTATTTATTTGTTTTTTTTAAAATGGAAACGCCTGTAAACAAACGGTCCTAGACGCAAGTTTAGCAGCGTTTACAAGCTGTTTGGCATTTCAAATGCCTCTGAACTGGCGTCTGAACCCATTTTTTTGCGTTCCAAAAAAGCCTTTAAACTCAACTGCCTGGAAACTACCTTAAACGACCCTGTGTACATGTACTGATAAGATAACAGAGGAAAGTTCAGGGGCAGCTGAAAAAAACGCCCAAATGCCTCTTAACGTCTGTTTACCAGCAGCAGTGTAAATGAGGCCTTAGTAATCAAGCACCTAATACCTCATGCACTTTCCCATTTTTCGCACACAAAGGGGGTAATTTACTAAAACCGGTGAACAAAGAATCTGGTGCAGCTTCTAGAGTTTATTGTCAAATCTTAAGCCCACATTCACACTGAGGGCCAGTTTGAAATTGTACGAGTGCAGGTGAACTCACGCGATTTCAAGCCGGCATTTTAGTCCGACTTCATGGGTTCATGCATAAATATCTATTCAAATCGCAAAAAGTAGTGCACTGATTTGGACAGTGCCGTTGCCAGCAATAGGCGGCGATTTGACATGTCGATGTGAGCATGAGCTAAGTGAACAAGCTGAAATTAGAAGCTGATTGGTTACTATGCACAGCTGCACAGATTCTATGTGCAGCAGTTTTAGTAAATCCCCCCTATAGGGTCTGGCCATAAATAAAAATGGCCCTCAGGTGCATATGCCAAGGCCAGGTATTATTCTCTATGGATGTAATCTGCAAGTATGCAGGCAGCTTGCAAGGAGATAGATGCAGAATGGATCAAATGCTGTCCAGCCAAAGAAATTTCTGTGTCATGCAATTTTCATAGTGAAAGGGCAAAGAGTGGATGAGGGGTTCTAGATCCCCTTTGATAAATCCACTCAACAATAGCGCCCAACTAATAGTGCTCAATAAAGACCCCTTGATCGATGGAAAAAGTAAGCCCTGGCCACTGGTAGCATGGCAAGGTGGCAGATGGACCTACCTAAACCCCCCCCCCCCAATTCTCATCTGATTTATTATGACGTAATAGGGGTTACTGTGCTTTAGGTTTGGAGGAGGTATTTAAAAGAGAAGTATGGGATTGTAAAAAAAAAAACAATAATAGTTACCTAGATGGCTGCAGCACCGATCCCAGCTGCAGCGGTCTCCCGCCGCCTCTAAGAACTGAGCAATCAATCACAGCTGATCGCTCAGCTCTTGGTCTTCCGCCCTCAGAGAGCCGGTAACTCTCTGCTCTGCCCCTCCAGCTCTCACTGGAGCATTGGGCTGTAGAGGGGCCGGAAGTAGCTGGCTCAGGCTCTCAACAGCTCACTGAGAGGCTGAGTCAGGTGTCAGTCCAGGCCTCTGGGCGGATCCCGACCATATGGTCAGGATCTTTTTTGGAGCCTGGATTGGCTCAGTAACGTCACTAAGGGGTCGCAGTCAAAAGAGTCAAAATGGGTCACAGGAGTACAGAACTAACTGCACTCATGTGATCCATAGGAGAAGTATAGCCAAAAAGCTTTGACTATAGCTCTTCTTTAAAATTAAATTTACATGACGGAGTGAGGGGTACTATCTTGAAGCTGCTTAAGTCAATAGTTGGGAAAAATATCTTGCCTGAAATGTTGTCAGCTGATAACTTCCTGTGCCAAATTCTTATCACTGACACCATCCATCTCTGAGGACTATAGGATCCCTGTCCTCTATGTAGTGGATAAGAGGAGGGAGAGATTTGTAATCCTCATCTATGGTGACAACACTACCTCTCCAGAGACTGCGGTAAGAGTTGTCACCCTAGGACAAGAAGTATGTTGCTGACAGGATCACCAGATGAAAATAAAAGAGAAAAGCCTGAAAAAGGAAAACTAATGCACCCACATCTTTTGTTCTTATATTTAGATATGCCTAAAGCCAGGCTTTTAGGCTAGGCTATGATAATTGGGTACTCAGTAATAAAGTAATTTGTTGGTCTGCTTAGATGTTGACATAAAGTTGCGGTTTTACCAATGAGCTGCGCCCCTTTATCTTTCAACACAGGGATTCATTTTGTTTTGTTTCGGGGGGGAAAGGGAGATCTATAGTTTTTGGGTACTGGGAATCTGTGGTTAACTAATGCTTGTGCTTCTCAGCAGTCCTGACATTTGAACATTTATGATATTCTTACCTTGTAGTATGACAGTCTCACCAGCGATGTGATTGACGGGGAACATGGCATCAAATATATCACTGAAAGAGACAAGTTAGATGTAAGCAATTTGCAAGAGAGATGCGGGTTTATTCTATGTGACAGACTGTCTAGAAACATAGAACATATTATACAGACCGGCTCTTGTTTACTTCCTAATAAACTACACTGAGGCTTGTTTAAAATTTCAGAATGCAGATCCCTATGCCATTCCGCTGAGGCTAAGAATTTCAAGGCATCCTGAAATTCCCAGACATGTCACTCTGTAGCATACACATGAAACTCTAGCCTGATACACTTAGCTCATATCTCTCATATCTTTATGGAGTCAGAAGACACGGTCTAAATAACTGGAAGGATTGTGTGAAGTTCGAATAAGGATGTGCACTCATGGACATTCCTCTTAATGCACACAAATGTCTGAGGATCCAACGCCTACCAGAGCTCAGGAGCATTGTGTACACATTTCTATTGTAAAGCCATGCAAACCCTATGAAGAGCACGACTGTTACTACTCATTACATCTATTAAGTCCATTAGATGAGTCTCAGACATTTACTATCATTTGTTTTAGTTGTATTCAGAAGTCACCAAACTGTCAATGAAATCTGGCTGCAAGTATATCAAAACTCAAAATAAAATCAGATGAAAATAGTTAGACCCCTTTCACACTTGTGCGAGTTGTCCTGCGATTTGGGACAGCAAAGTCGCATGACAAGTCGCTCCCCATTATTTCCAATGAGTACCGTTCATATCTGTACGACTTTCATGTCTTACCGATTTCAAAGTAGTCCCTGCTTTACTTTGGTCCAACTTTGATGCAACTTGAGGTCCATAGACTTCAATGTTAAACCCTCAAAGTCTCATGCAAATTGCACCTGAATAATATAGATGTGATTTCTTTACTACTTCTGTAGGACTTATTATGTTTTCATTGAGTCAAAGTTGCAACAAAGTCAGACCAAAGTCGTACTGATCCCAAATCGTGTCAAAATCGCTGTAAAATCGTGTCCAAAAATCGCTGTAAAATCGGGTCGCACAAGTGTGAAAGGGGCCTTAGGAAGACATTAAGTGAGCTCAGAAGGATGTCATAATAAGCAAAATCCAAACACAAGTAAAAAAAGAGGAGCTGGATACAGATTTTCAATAGTTTAATTGAATTATCACTGGGCACTTTAGCTCTTTAACTTTTGTTCAGCAGCATTCCACACATTGGGAAACCCATTAAAGCAGAACCAAACTCTCTCAATCAACATTGACTCATTTTACTCATTTTACTCCTAATGCTGCTAGTCTCAGTGTTGAGAATCCACTTATATAGAATCCAACAAGAGCACCAAATATCCAAAGTTTTTAATGATAAAATGGTTTACAGCAGAAACAAATCCAACATGGTTCGCATTCAGACTCCCCCTTCATCAGAGCTCAGGCATTTTGGATGTGCGATACCAGATAGATTTGTACTGCTGCCACTGATGTTGGACAAGAAGGCCTGGCTTGCAGTCTCCTCTAATTTATCCCAAAGATGTTCTATCGGGTTGAGGTGCAGGCCAGTCAAGTTCCTCCACCCCAAACTCGCTCATCCATGTCTTTATGGACCTTGCTTTGTGCACTGGTCCAAATCATTTGATGAAGGGGGAATTATGGTGTGGGGTTGTTTTTCAGGGGTTGGGCTCGGTCCCTTCGTTCCAGTAAAGGGAACTCTTAAGGCGTCAGCTAGAGCTGCACGATTAATCGTTAAAAGATTGCGATCTTGATTCAACCCCCCTCACAATCTTAAACATTTCCTCGATTCAATGTGACAAGTGCAGAGCCGCTCAGAGCTGTCAAAAAAAAAAAAAAAGCCGGCAATGTTTATCAACATTCCTCAGCGCTGGGAGATAGAGAAGAGAAAAGATACAATGTATCTCTCGGTTCTTTTCGATTCAGGCCCCATACACACGGACGTTTTTTGACGCCGGCATTTTCTGGCGTTTTTTGCAGCTCTCCATGTTGTCAATGGCCCCATAAAAACGCCAACCTTTTTGAGCTGTAGATGGCGTCAGCGTTAGTGAGCTGAAACTAGAACCCACGGCCAGCGCGTTCTGAGGCTGTAACGTTTTGGCGTTTTTTGACGCAGACGCCGCAAAACGCTCACTAACGCCAACGCCGTACCAGCGTTAACCGGCGTTTTTTGACGCCAACGTTTTTAGGTTGAAAAATAGCAGAGGGATGATTTTTTTTAAAAAACGCCTATTGACACCGACGCTCACTAACACTCACTAACGCTGATGCATAACGCTGAAAAACGCTGATTTCTTTTCCTTGACTTAGGGCCAGACGTTTTGTTTATTTTTTAAGAAACGTCTGTGTGTATGAGCCTTAAAGGGAAGAACTTCAGTGTGTTAGGCTCCATGCACAATGAAGCTGATAAACGACCGTTTATGGTCATTTGGGCGTTTTTTTAACAGCCCAAAATCCATGCACACATGGACGTTTATTGTAGTTTAACAGCAGTGGCGTTTTTGGGCTGTTATCTGAACACCCTGAATTGGCGTTCAAGAGTCGTTCTTCTGACCACAAAAAACGATGGACGCTGATTAATGCTCATAAACGCCGCTAAATGGCCGTTTATCGGCGTCCGGAGTATTTTGTAGTCAATGGAAGTTAATGAAGTAAAAAAAATAAACGCTTAAAAACACTGACGCCGATAAACGCTGCTTACAAAACGCTGCTTAAAGAATGTTTTCAAAGCAGCGTCTCCTGCCACTAACATCCGATGCCCAGAGAGCGTCCAGTGTGCATGGAGCCTAAATGAGGGCACATTAGCCACTTAAAGACCAAACCTTTTTCTGACATTTGTTGCTTACAAGTTAAAATCAGTATTTTCTGCTAGAAAATTACTTAGAACCCTCAAACACTATATATATATATATATTTTTAGCAGAGACTCTAGAGAATAAAATGGCTGTTGTTGCAATATTGTGTCACACTGAATTTGTGCAATGTTTTAGGTAAAAATATACTTTAATGAATTAAAAAAAAGACAGTAAGGTTAGCCCAATTTTTTGTATAATGTGAAAGATGATGCTATGCCGCGTGAATCGTGATCTTTAGTCTAAGCAAAATAAATCGTGATTCTCATTTTAGCAAGAATCGTGCAGCTCTAGCGTCAGCATACCAAGACATGTTGGACAATTTCTTGCTCCAAACTTTGTGAGAACAGTTTGGGGATGCCCTGTGGCGGCTCGTGGGTTTTTTTTTGGGGGGGGGGGCGGCAATCAACCAGCCCCCCACTCATTCAGCATTCCCATAGACACACTCCTAAACCTTGTGGATACAGCCTTCCCGGAAAAGTTGAAGCTGTTATAGCTGCAAATGATGGGACAATGCAATATTGAACCCTACGGACTAAGACTGGGATGCCATTAAAGTTCACGTGCATGTAAAGGCAGGCGTCCCAATACTTTGGTAATATAGTGTATATCAGAAGGACGGTTTTTCCAGTGTTACCAAGTGCAGCAAAGGAGACTATGACACACCCAGGAGTGTCAGAATTGGAGAATTATAGCAGTGCCTGTAACTGCAACATAGCAATTTTTTTTTACTAACAAGTGGGGCGAATATATGAATATTTACTGGTTCCTCATCTTTCCCCTCATCGAATGCTAATTACATTTCTAAATGAAACCTTCTAGTTTTATTGCATACCTTATTTTACACCCAGTGATGTCATCACTTCCTGAAAACATCACAGCACCATGCCTCAGCACTTCTCTAAATAGCCTTCTGTCCTGATGCAAGAAGAAGGCTGGCTTTTAAAGCTATGCAAAAATCAAAATGCACTGATGGGTGGATGTCAACTGGGTGTTCCTAGGTAGATTGCATGGAGGCTGCTCTGGGTAATGCTCATGTGATGCAGCCTCCATGATTGACCTGAAATACAGTGCATAAAAGGAGAGGGCCAGGGACAGTAAGTCTGCTTCAGCTTCAAAATGTACACTGTGAGAAGTTTACAGTGTGCAGAATAAGCCAAAGGAAAGTAGAAGAGAGGAGCCTTCTTAATTGTGCAATATTGAATTTTGGAGGCTGAAGTTCAGCTTTAACAGTTTATTAGTCCACTAAGCCACAGGCAGACTACATTTACATATACCAAATTAAATGAATAACACATTTTTCTCTTGTATTAATAGAGTAACTCAAGCTGTATTCTCCATTGATGTACAGTGTAACAAGCTAAGTCTCTGATGAACTTTCATGCTTCCTGTTCTGTTGGGGCTTGTTCTGTAGACAGGACCTAGGGCTTGGAACATGCGTTCCCCCTTCCTACAGTTTCATTACTCTACTGCACTGACACATCAGCAGCCTTCTTGATTAACATTCATGACAGTTCACATATAGTTGTGTCTGACACGTGCTGCTTTCTGTCTATGCGCCACAAAATATAAACCAACATATTTACCAAAAGCATACTAATAACCTGTACAAAATGAGGGCTGCCAACTGTTACTTTCGGCAGCAGCAGTTCTATTTTCAATAGACTTGGACAGGATTTGCCAAAATGTTGAATTTGTATCCCTGTTGGGGAGATTCCCCTTTACTTCCTGTATGGTCACCCAGATGGAAATAAGAGGAAATCACCCCAGCAAGGACAAAAAAGGCAATGAACAACCGACAAAGGTTCAATCCCTTTTGCATACTATACGAATCATAAAAATCTTTGGAGTTCAATTTTTAACCTTCATGTGGTGGCAGGTAGGGTGGGCCTTAAAGCCCAAAATTCATGCATATGTGTCCATGGAGGCCAGGTTTTCTGTGCTAAGAATATGCTTCCAACACAGGGATCAAGCTATCACAAACAGCTACTGGTCTCTGTTTAGGATTGGAAGCTGGTGGACAGGCTCCTGTTCATGTGACCACTGTGACAACCAATCATAGTTGATTGGGAAGCCTGTCCTGCCTCCCGGCTTGAAGATCTAGTTAAAGAGCCACTGGGAGGGGGTAATTATAGTCAAGAAAAGGATCAGCTGCACACCGACATGGAGAAAAGTACATTATTGAAGCATCAAAGGATAATCCAAATAGACATGACACACCGCAAGTGCAGAAAAGCCTAAAAGAGTGGACGCGTTTCACACATCTATGTGTGCTTACTCATCACAATGGTGATTATAGCCAGGGGGTGTGCCTATGACAGTCAGTCTGGTAGGAGGCTGGGGCGGGGGGCACACAGACAGGAAGTGTGCCTGATAAATATGCCCTTTATTGAAAATTTGAAGACATATAGTCGGGAGGTGGAGAAAGTTAAAAAGCAGCACAGTTTTCCGTTACGTACTATAAGAAGAAGAATATGGAACATAAACAGGTGAGGCTGGAGATCTGCTTTAAAAAAAAAACATTCAAATGTCTTGCACATTTTACATGCTTGTCTGCAAATATTTTATGACTGTATTTCACATACACATTTATACAGTCTCCCTCTAGTGGCTAATTGTATATTAGGCACTGCAGTCCCCACTCTTGCTAAACAGCTACTCTGATCAAGTCAATTTACTGCATTGTAGATGTATTGATTAAAAGTCTGAGCAGATTGATGGTGATGTAATCAAGCAAGGACCCTCGGGCAAGCCATACATGCAGATTTCTCTCTTTCCACCCCACAGGATAAGCAAGAGAAATCAATCAATTCTCCCATCTATGGAGCAATCTGTACTGCCAACTATTGTATACAGACAGCTACAGCACCCACGGCTGCCTAATAACCTGAACAGTGACAACATCTGGTAGGAGGCAGTCACTGTTCGGCTGACAATTTTACACCCAGCTCAGATGAATTTTGAATTTTAACATTTGTCAAAATGGGTGGTCAACAGGGCCACTCATGGCTGGAATTTAGAGCAATTCAGCAGGAATCAAGAGTATGGCTAGCATCAGTCCCGCATGGGCTTTCCAGTCGAAGCATTAGAATTTCATCAGAACCTTCACAAGCAGTTTTGCCGGTGTCATTCAGTCCACTTTCTCTGAGCCAAGGCTCTCATGGGTACTCCCTGCGGGTATGTCCTCATGCCAGCCTGGGCTCAATATATTACTGCACTAAATAGTGTTCACATGTCAACGCTAAACTTAAATCATTACATATTACAGCAGGAATACAGCAGGAATCAAGAGTATGGCTAGCATCAGTCCCCAATGAAACGCATGGGCTTTCCAGTCGAAGCATTAGAATTTCATCAGAACCTTCTCAAGCAGTTTTGCCGGTGTCATTCAACCCACTTCCTCTGAGCCAAGGCTCTCATGGGTACTCCCTGTGGGTATGTCCTCATGCCAGCCTGGGCTCAATATATTACTGCACTAAACAGTGTTCACATGTCAACGCTAAACTTAAATCATTACATATTGACCTAAACCTGGAATTCTGCCTTATAATGATCGCTGATGTAAAAGAATGGAAATACTGTAGATTCCTAAATATTCATAAATATTTGTCTACTTTACTGAAAGAACATGTTCTTTAATTCTTGACATATTACACATTTATTCTTAACATATACGCCTTAGGGGATTTCTGTATTTTGGCCAGACTGCTTCCCATGGAGGTCTAAAGCTGGCTGCTCTGTACATTCAACAGACTGAACATATAAGAGTGTAATGAACCTACTCTTAGGAATGGTGTCAGGTTCGGCCTGTCATGACCATTAGGCACCCAGGCCAAGTTTGGCACCCAGTTCAAGCATATAGGTTTAGACATGAAAGTAAATGTATCTCAATGTATCAATCAGATGTGTAGCTTGAGGGCATATAAAAATATTATGTTTGCTGAGAGCAACGAGTCAGAGCATGCACAGTCTTTACTATATACTAAGGAAAATGATGGAAAATATCTCAGGTTAGACCTCACATTAAACTTAATATAACAATTTTATTGTTGGGTGTTCTTTCCATTTCATAAAATAATGCTGTTATATGATCTATTCTACACTATATCTGAAAAGGACTCAGACCTAAAGGGGGGTTTCTCACAAGTGCCAGAACTACAAAATTGATATATACAGTATCTCACAAAAATGAGTACACCCCTCACATTTTTGTAAATCCATTTCATTATACCTTTTCATGTTACAACACTGAAAAAATGACAATTTGCTACAATGTAAAGTAGTGAGTGTACAGCTTGTATAACAGTATAAATTTGCTGTCCCCTCAAAATAACTCAACACACAGCCATTAATGTCTAAACCGCTGGCAACAAAAGTGAGTACACCCCTAAGTGAAAATGTCCAAATTGGGCCCAAAGTGTCAATATTTTGTGTGGCCACCATTCTTTTCCAGCACTGCCTTAACCCTCTTGGGCATGGAGTTCTCCAGAGCTTCACAGGCTGCCACTGGAGTCCACTCCTCCATGACAACATCACAGAGCTGGTGGATGTTAGAGACCTTCCGCTCCTCCACCTTCCGTTTCAGGATGCCCCACAGATGCCCGATAGGGTAGGTCTGGAGACATGATTGGTCAGTCCATCACCTTTATCCTCAGCTTCTTTAGCAAGGCAGTGGTTGTCTTGGAGGTGTGTTTGGGGTTGTTGTCATGTTGGAATACTGCCCTGTGGCCCAGTTTAGGAAGGGAGGGGATCATGCTCTGCTTCAGTATGTCACGTACATGTTGGCATTCATGGTTCCCTCAATGAACTTTAGCTCCTCAGTGCCGGCAGCACTCATACAGCCCCAGACCATGACACTCCCACCACCATGCTTGACTGCAGGCAAGACACACTTGTCTTTGTACTCCTCACCTGGTTGCCACCACACCTGCTTGACACCATCTGAACCAAATAAGTTTATCTTGATCTCATCAGACCACAGGACATAGTTCCAGTTATCCATGTCCTTAGTCTGCTTGTCTTCGGCAAACTGTTTGCAGGCTTTCTTGTGCATCATCTTTAGAAGAGGCTTTCATCTGTGACGACAGCCATGCAGACCAATTTGATGCAGTGTGCGGCGTATGGTCTGAGCACTGACAGGCTGACTCCCCACCCTTTAAACCTCTGCAGCAATGCTGGCAGCACTCATATGTCTATTTCCCAAAGACAACCTCTGGATATGACGCTGAGCATGTGCACTCAACTTCTTCCGTGGATCATGGCAAGGCCTGTTCTGAGAGGAACCTGTCCTGTTAAACCGCTGTATGGTATTGGCCACTGTGCTGCAGCTCAGTTTCAGGGTCTTGGCAATCTTCTTATAGCCTAGACCATCTTTATGTAGAGCAGAAATTCTTCTTTTCAGATCCTCATAGAGGTCTTTGCCATGAGATGCCATGTTGAATTTCCAGTGACCAGTATGAAAGAGTGAGAGCGATAACACCAAATTTAACACACCTGCTCCCCATTCACACCAGAAACCTTGTAATGCTAACGAGTCACATGACACCCGGGAGGGAAAATGGCTAATTGGGCCCAATTTGGACATATTCACTTAGGGGTGTGCTCACTTTTGTTGCCAGTGGTTTAGACATTAATGGCTGTGTGTTGAGTGTTTTGAGAGGACAGCAAATTTACACTGTTATACAAGCTGTACACTCACTACTTTACATTGTAGCAAAGCGTCAGTTCTTCAGTGTTGTCACATGAAAAGATATAATAAAATATTTACAAAAATGTGAGGGTGTACTCACTTTTCTGAGATACTGTATATATTTATCTATATATACAGTGCTCAGCATGAGTACATCCCTTTTGAAAAGTAAGATTTTAATCAATAGCTCAATGAACACAAGAACAATTTCCAAAATTTTGACTGAGTTTATAAAACATTTGTTTAGCTCATTACATGAAAGTAAGTTTAATAATATAACTTAGATTACAAAATCTTCAGTTTTACTCAAATTAGTTGATGCAAAAATGAATACACCCCACAACAAAAACTACTACATCTTGTATTTTGTATGAGCAATACATATAATGTGGTATAAACAAGGGGTGTAAGAAAAGGGCTAAAAATAGCTTTATATCAAGAGATCATCAACCCAAAAATGGAAACTAGAAAGGTGCATATGGAATGGGCGTTCAATGAAGGTCTCATGATATGAACAGTGTCACCAACTGTACACAATGGATTTGTATAAAAGAAGGTTTTTATTACAATATTGTATTTTAAAAACAGGACATAATATCTAATGGGTAAGAACAAAGCCATACATATAAAATATAAAGGTAATAGTCAAATATTACATAGAGTGTGCCTACATGTTTCGCGGTACAGGCCGCTTCTTCAGGGCTTCTATCTCGTCATCTGAATGGTTATAACTTATAGATACATCAGGTGCATTCAGGCTAGTGGGAGACCATAGATGGTACTAAGACTCGAAAAAAACCAACCCATGGACATGGGGTAGATTCAGGCTGTCATGCCGGCCTTCATTTCAAAAGATGCCAGAATAGTCACGCCCACTAGGAAACAGGGAAGGAATTCCAGGTCCAAGCAAAGGGTATATAACTCAGAAGCCAGCACACACAGGAAAAGATGCCAAACGATTCCAAGCAATAGCAGCAAGATGAGGATCAGAGCCTCCCCAGCCAGGGGTCAATAAGTATCCAGAGGGGTACCTGGATCTCCAGAGGAACCGATGTTCCAGCAAAAAAGCTGGCTTCTGAGTTATATACCCTTTGCTTGGACCTGGAATTCCCACCCTATTTCCTAGTGGCTGTCTGAAGTATTAAGAGTGACAATTCTGGCATCTTTTGAAATTAAGCTTACATGAGAGCTGTCACGACATCCTGTAAGTTTTCATGTGTGACACCTGAATGGCCTCTGACAAGAAGTCACTTGCTTGGCAAGGCTGCCATCCACAGAACACACTTTGTATTTTTGCCAACGAATGCAAACCATTCTCTGATTGTGATATCATGATATCACTGCCCCTCCTCTCTACCTCATCGAACCAGAGAGTGCTTTGCATTCATTGAGAAAAATGCAAGATGTTTTCTGAATAGGGGCTGTGCCAAGCTAGTGACCCCTAATGGTTACTATGCTGAAAGGCTGCAGCTCAGCACGGCACCCAAAAGTTCACGTCAATCACTTAAGTAGCTCAGGTGACTACAGTGAATTACAACCAGGTGTCACATATGCATATTTACATTGGGCCAATGCAGGTATGCAAAATTATCATTGAAGTTAAGCGGAAATTGTCTGACTGTCATGATGAAGCTCAGGTTTTAATATTTTGTGCAACTAACCCAGAAAAAGTTTGCAGATAAGGTGTTGTGACTTTTCTCCACCTTTTCCGATATGCATACTTGCTCTAGGTCAGTGACGTTAGTAGTAATGAAGTCAGTGTGTTAGCACAATAGTTAATGTTTTGAGAAGGGTGTAGTCTCCCTGTTTTTCTCAGGAAAAGTTTAAATACTGATCTGTCAAAGTTCGCAGACTAAATTATTATCAAAGTCATGTATTTTTTGCTTATTATCAGCTCTCCGTGGTTTTGGAAAAGAAAGATTAATCTAAAAAAAGACCAAAACCCTAACAAAGGCCCATCCACTCACTAACCAACAGTCCAATAACAGAGTCTACGTTGGATGCTGAATCCTAGGTATTGCACTGGGTTAAAACTGAACTACAGGAAGATATATATGGCCATGTAAGCTGAGTTTACATGCCACAGAACACTGTGAGAAGACAGGTAGGTTTCTTTTACTGCAGAAGAGAAATTGCATGTCTCTTCTGTCATACATAGCCTATCTGCTTGCCAGATTTAGAACAATGTATTCAGCTCCACTTTAAAGCAACTCTGTATGCATCAAGTAGCACAAGTACCTGAATTTGACTTGGTATCAGCCTCCAACAGTCCTCGCACAGCAGTGCTCAGATTAGGAGAGAAGCAGCACAAGGAGTCAGTCAGGTCAGCTGCATTGCTTGTGTAGCATCCTCTAGTCCGGTGTGCTAGAAGTTAGTACAGGGTGTGCTATAATTTAGAGTAGGTAAAATATAGTTTGGCTCAGATCTAAGTCTGAGCCATGGAATCCGGGTCAGGGTTCAGTGAGGTTCAGGGCTGAATGAGTCATCCTGGCAGCTCTCTGATGCTGCACCTTATTCTAGAAGGTTGGAGAATCTTCTAGACTTAGTGGGTGGAGGTTAGAAAGAGTCGCCTTGAATATTTATGGAGCCTCAGCCAATATTAAGAGGTAGGATGACAGGGGGCTGAGCCCACTCCATAAAAAGACATAGGTCATGCCAGCCAGCAGGGGAAGTCGGGTGAAAGATGGAGATACAGTGTTGAGGAGGCTGTCAGTGGCACTCAGGGGTACCCCTAGTCTGGGGGGGGTGTCCTGCTTGGGCCGGGTGTCGGATGCTGGAAAACACACAGGAGGGGGCGTTTCTGGTGGCACAGGAGCAAGAGAGGACAAAGTGAGCAGCAACACTGTTGGGGACTAACAAGGGAGAAGACCGCCACATGTAGCCAGTCTCCCTGAAGACAGTGGTGTGCTTCTGTCCGGGTTCACACTTGTGCGATGTCAGACATCGAATGTGATTCGCCTCCGCACCGCATGTGCCGATCACATGCAATGTCTGAGCAATGCAAGTTCACACAGAAAAATGTGCAGTGACTTGTTTTTCCCTGCACTGGAATCAGATTGCATGGGTGTTCTCACCCATGCGATCCGATTCCTGTCTGAATTGGTGTGCCTGGCTGTGCTGGAGTGGGGGATCCAAGTTCATCAGCTGTATACTTGTGTGCTAAGAAATGTGCCAATAGGAGGAGAGAGTGACAAAGTAATGTGATTTAGGCATGTTATTTACCTGAGAAAGCCTCCCTTTTGTAGACTTCCAAAACACCTGAGATTGCTGCTGGGCTCTGTGATCTTGGCTGTGATGTCAGCAGCCCCAGCAGACTCAGAGCTCTCACTCAAGCATTTCCCTTTACTTTTTCACCAACAGCTACATAAAAGGTTATGCAGGGGGGTGAAAGGAAGGGCAGAGGAGCTTGGCCAGCACAGGCAGTAATTAGACATTTCCAGAACTGAGGGCTGTTCAAGGAGGGCTGCAATTTCTAAGGCTGGTGATAAGGTCTTTTAAAGCAGTGGTTCTCAACCCTGTCCTCAAGTACCTCCAACAGGCCATGTTTGCAGGTTCTCCTTTATCTGGCACAGGTGCTTTAAATCAGAGTCAAGGGCTTGATATTTTGGACAGCTATTTTATCTAAGGGCTTTTTCACACAGGCGGATGGTTCGGGTCCGCCTGTCAGTTTTTCAGGCGGACCCAAACGGACGCTCCATTGTTCTCTATGGAATGACGGATGTCAGCGGTGACATGTCTGCTGACACCCGATCCGCCAAAAACAGACGGTTGGAAACCCTATTTTCCATCCACCTGGCGGATCGGATCAGATGAACACGGACAGACGGTCCGTGCTCATCCGATCCTCCATAGAAAAGAATGGAGCTGTGGCAGGACAGTCTCTGCACGGCGTGCAGAGACTGTCCAGTCATCCGCCGGCTCAGCGGGATTGGCATGGGGCGGGGCCACCAGCTGACATCACCCAGAGGCTCCGCCCCTGTGGTGTCACATCCTCTCAAATCCATAAATCTCTATTCTTCTTCAGTAATTATTCCATGTGATAGTGAACAATTAATCCAGTGCCATTCCGTGACCACCACGGTGGTTGTCCATTGGTGGTGGTCATGGAATGGCACTGGTTTAATCATTCTCTATCACGTGGAATAATCACTGAAGAAGATAGAGGTTTCTAGATTTTTCTTTATGATATGGATTATTTTTAAAGTACAAGTGTATTGGAACTCATTTTGAACTACTAAAAGTTTTTTTCTACAATTTTTTTAGGGTGGCACTGCACATACTGTATTTTATATTACTGTATAAACGTGCTTCATTGCATACAGCTATACTCTGCTACCTATAAACGGATCTGAGTGGTTGCAATAGTTTTCTCAAAAGCCCCCGATTCCCTTCCTCTTCAGGTCTGCTGGTGAATCTACCATGTTTCTACAGTTGAGCCACAGAAAACAGGAAAAAAAACAAATAGGCCCCAGATGGGGGGTTCTTTGAGGCTGCCCCTTTGAGGGTCTGTATACACTACCACAATGCAAGGCAAGGTAAAACTGGCAATGTACCGCAATATGTACCTTGCAATGCATCCTCAGAACAAGCTGCATTACAGCAAACCTTGTTCATTGCGGACCTACCGTATTTTTATTCATTGAGGAGCATGACTGCTTATTCATTTTTAATGATCTGCCTAGCACAACAAGCCTCAACATTTAAAAATACATGCATTGTGGCATGGCCCTTAAAGTGGTTGTAGACCCCTACATATACCCAGTGAAGTAACTAACCTCAGGTGATACACAAAGATGAAACTAATCCTCCTACATAAGTTATACCTGTTTATCTGCAGCCCTTCCCCACATCCACTCCAAGGGCAGAATTTACACAGCATTTCTGAGCTTCAGAAGGTAGTGGGCGGGATCTGATATCACCACACATTGCACAGCAGAGAGCAATATGAGGTCTGATTGAAGGAAATGGACACACCCCCCTCTACACACCCCCTCTACACAGTCTCATAGGGAAACATGCACAGCTAAGTTTGTCAATCACCTGATGTGTGCTGGGGAGGGATGTCCCGGGGTTGTCTGTTGTGGGCATATACTGTCAAAAGTTACTCATGCAGATAGCAGAGAAATTGCAGAGCAGGCAGAAATCATGCTAGGTGCTTTGGATATTGGCAAGCACACACCATAGAAG
This sequence comes from Glandirana rugosa, assembly GCA_018402905.1. Lineage (NCBI taxonomy): Eukaryota > Metazoa > Chordata > Amphibia > Anura > Ranidae > Glandirana > Glandirana rugosa. The sequence goes on along the minus strand of BLSH010552110.1, from coordinate 1,341,285 downwards.
GATATGTTTGGTTTGTTGTTCATTTCAGAGGTTTACAACCACTTCAAAGCACTGTCTTAGATCCAAGCCCAGGGGTACTTTTTGGAAAGTACAGCCCTGTTCCAATAGATGACAATTCCTACAGACTAGCCAAACAGAAACAAACTGTTCAATCTCTAGGTTATAAAGAACCTTTTAAGACAAATATATAAAAGTTGTCAGTGGTGAGTTAAAACTCCAAGCTGTCATCACACTTCCGTCCTTCCTTGCTGAGTCTATCGTTTGGCACTCAATATCAGGCATTGGAACACTGGGCACTTTATTGTTTCTGTTCAATGGCTCACTAGGTAGCAAAGCAAAGACAACCATGACAGCCTTGGAGCTTGTACTTTACAGTTTCTCTTTGATGGAAACTCTAAAGTTTAGAGAAAGACAGACATTAAGATAGTGAATTTCCCAGAAGACCATAATGTTTCAAAGCATGAATTAAATAATGCAGGCTGTCCCCATCCTCCTCCATATGTCACACCAGACACCTGCCAGAAAAATCTCCGGAAATGCGCAAGGGAAAATGATTCCATCAGAATTCTGAAAGTCTAACATTATAACAAGATCCTGTTCCATATGGGAACAATTCAAGTGGACTGCATTTTACTTATGATGAGAAGGGGAAGCTGACAGAGTAGCAAAAGTGGTGAAATCATCGTAACGTATTTTAATATTCTGAAAACGTCACATGCCTTTCCTTGTGTGCTACTACACAGAACCGCTACTAGGGGAATGGACACAATTTAATTCAAAGAGAGCAAGCCAGAAATAGGCATCTGTAACTAGTGATTTGGTCCTGCTAAACTGGCTAAATTTGGGTCCGTCTATGGCCGACTTCAGGCTGGATTCACAGTTATGAATTTTTCCCCTGATGTGTATTCCATTAAAATCAATGTAAATGCATCAAAATGCATGTCAACGCACATTAACATATGATGTCACATGTTCTCAGTGTGTGTTGCAATGCATTGCATTGGACATCAACACTTTGAGGTGGCTGATGACTGTTATGTGAGAGCGGCAAGAGGCAGTGCTTTGCATTGTTACAACACAAGGTACTTTTTTTTGTAACTTTATTAAAGTGTCACAAAATGACACTTCATTCAAGTATATGCACTGCAGCGTGTTGTGACACCCTGTGATGCGGTGACATTTGATGCACTGAGAAATGCAGAATGCACTGGAACCTACCTTAACTTAGCATTGGTGGTGTGAAGAGGGCACATAGAAAACAAATGCCCTTACGTTGAGAAAAATCTATGGAGATCAATGCAATTTAAAAGAGAAAGTGCAAATAAGCCCTAAAAATTGCAGTTTATCATTCAAGGATAGGTGTGTGTACTGATATTTAGCTTTATTACATCTGCAGACAGATCTGCTCAGGCAGGAAAAATTCAATTAAAGGGGTTGTAATTAGTTTCTTGTATTTTTGTGGATATGGATGATTTCAATGAGAATCTTACATAGTTACATAGTTACAAAGTCAGTGAGGCTGGAAAAAGACACAAGTCCATCAAGTCCAAACCATGTGTGTGTTTTTTATGTCAGTATTACGTTGTATATCCCCCAATGTTGTGGTCCCTTAGGTGTGCATCTAATAGTTTTTTAAAATTATCTATACTGCCAGCAGAAACCACTGTTTTTGGAAGAGAATTCCACATTCGCACTGCTCTTACCGTAAAGAAACCTCTACACATCTTAAGCTTAACCACTTCAGCCCCGGAAGGATTTCCAGCTTTAGGACCGGAGCCCTTTTTGCGATTCGGCACTGCGTCGCTTTAACTGACAATTGCGCGGTCGTGCGACGTTGTTTTTGTCACCAAAGACGACCGTCATATCTATTAAAATTTTTTGATAATCTACGTGTGGATTCCCTGGTGTTGTAACCCCCTATATGTTGCATTATGACTGTATTTTTTGTGTGTGTACCAAACCTGAACTACCTGAACACAGAAAAAGGTCGGAGTGACTGAAACATTGATACATTGATACATTCTAAGAGTAACTTTAGTAGGTATAGGTGTTTTTATGTTCTTTGATTAATGTTGGGGAAATTAACTTAAAAAGGACGGACTCGTCTAGACAGACGTCTACATTATTTCGATTTATAGTCATGTGTGTGGATAGGAACTTACTATTTGACG
>BLSH010552110.1:1320920-1337442 GCA_018402905.1 Glandirana rugosa | reverse complement strand
CTTTGCCATTTCTCCATCCTCTGTAACCAGGTTACCCACGTCATTCCTTACGGGGCCAATATGATCTGACCTCCCTCTCTTACCATTTATATACTTAAAGAATTTCTTGGGATTCCTTTTGCTCTCTTCAGCTATGTGTCTTTCATGTTCAATCTTAGCTGCTCTGATTGCAACTTTGCATTCCTTATTGCGCGTTTTATAGATATGAAAATCTGACTGAGACCCCTCCGCCTTGTATTTTTCGAAGGCCTTCTTTTTTGCTTTTATGTGTGCCTTTATGTCGGCATTAAGCCATCCTGGTCTTTGATTAGCTCTTTTAAATGTATTTCCTGCTGGGATACACTGGCTAATACCTTTGTTTAGTGTGTTCTTGAAGCATTCCCATTTTTCCTCCGTATTCATTGTCCCTAGAGTTTTATCCCAGCTAACATCTTCCAGCAATGAGCGTAGTTTCTGGAAGTTGGCTCTTTTAAAATTCAGTGTCTTCATATTCCCCTTAGGTTTCCTAGATGTGTAATTTATACTAAAACAAATTGACCTGTGATCGCTATTTCCTAGATTGCCCCTTACTTCCACGTCTGTAATCAGGTCTGTGTTGTTGGTAATCAGAAGGTCCAATAATGCTTTGCCTCTTGTTGGTGCATTTACCATCTGACCCATGAAATTATCCTGCAGGACATTTAGGAAATGGCGAGACTTAGCTGAACGTGCAGTACCTTCCGCCCAGTCAATATCTATTTATTTTATAATTAAAATCCCCCATTATAATAACACTTCCCATTCTTGCCGCTATTCCAACTTGTGATAGGAGGTCCGCCTCCCCCTCCTCCCTCTGATTAGGGGGTCTATAGCATATTCCCAGTAATACTTTCCCCTTGGTATCTTCCCTTTGTAACTCTACCCATAATGATTCAACCTCCCCCCCAGAACCACTATTAATGTCATCTCTCACATTAATTTGTATGTCATTTTTTATATACAGGCATACCCCCCCTCCTTTTTTGCCCTCCCTATCCCTGCGATATAGGGAATACCCCTGAATGGTAGCCAGCCAATCATGAGAGCTGTTGAACCAAGTCTCCGAAATTCCCACAAAATCTAATTCCTCTCCTGGCATTAGTGAACAAGCCGTAGTGGCTACATGTTTTGTAGCTGGCTAGTCGTGAAAGTGGGATTCAACTCCCCTTCCCATTTTCTTATCCAAGAAAAGTATGGTTGTTCGGGGGGGGGGGGGTGATTAGTAAGTTATAGGCTTTGGAGAGTATTTGAGTCAATGATCCGTCATCCACACAGTATTCCTCAAGCGTAGTCAGTTGTCAATTGAATTATTTGGGGTCTGGAAGGGAGTGTAAAAAGTGGTGGAATTACAGGACGCTCCAGAATGGTAGGTGGTAAGGGCTCATGGAGTCTACTAGTGAGGATATGGAAGTCCAGCGTTAGGAGGTGAGGAGGTGTGAAGCATGAAAGTAATGATTTTGACGTAGGGTGTTAGGGTCTCTCAAGCCTGGAGCAAATCTCGGATTTCCCAGAATGGGTAGTAGGGGTGAGTCCATAGTCAAGAGGGTGGACTGTGAGATAATCTGTGAACATGTAAGGGTCGTTGGTCCTATTGTTGGGTGTAGTTTTATTTCGGGTGGTAGATTGTCATAGCATCACGGAGCACCTTTTAATAGGATGTCAGTTTGGGCCTGTTCTATTTGTACCCATTATTTATTAGAAGAGTGGCGGTTCCAATCTATAAGCCTCCCTAGATGCGTCGTTTGATGATATTTTAGGATGTCTGGAAGCGCTAAACGCCCGTAGCATTTGGGTGGTCTTTTATGTGCCACATTTTGAGGAGGTTGCATCTGCCAAACCATGAGTGTAGGCCAAGGTACCATGCCTCCAACAGGATACGAGTTTTAGTCAGGAGGGAGGGGGGAGTTGAGTTCAAAAACTCGAGATATATTGGAGGGGATTTGCATCCCCAGATATTGTAAGGCCACCTCTGTCCATTTGAGTTTGAAGCTCAATCTTAGGGATCGAAAGAACGCCGGTGAGACTCCTACCCCCATCACCTCTGATTTGCTGAAGTTGATCTTCAGGTTCGAGAGTGAACCATATATCTCAAATTCACGGAGGAGATTTGGAAGGGACACCTGTGGATTAGTTAGCGTGAAGAGCAAGTCATCAGCATATGCTAATATTTTATATTATATATTTTATGTTGTGTATCTCCAGCTGTGACTCCTGTAATATCTGGGTTTAGGCGGACTCTACAGAGAAAGGGTTCCAGGGAGAGTGCAAAGAGTAATGGGGCATCCCTGTCTAGTCCAATTTGTGATGGGGAAAGGGTCTGATAGGATCCTGTTAACTTTGACTTGGGCAGTTGGGTTTGTGTATAAGTTAAAAAAGAAATACATATAAAAATGCAATCTGTCAGTCATTCATTGGTTCCTTTTGTAACGTGAGACTTGTGCAAGATCTTGGGATCTCAAGTGTGCACACGTTACACGCTCAGCATCATATCCAGAGGCTGTCATTGGGAAATAGATGTATGAGTGCTGCCAGCATTGCTGCAGAGGTTGAAGGGGTGGCGGGGTCAGTCTGTCAGCGCTCAGACCATACACCACACACTGCATCAAATTGGTCTGCATGGCTGTCGTCCCAGAAGGAAGCCTCTTCTAAGGATGATGCACATTTGTTTTTTATTCTGTTTTTAGTTCACAGGCTGTTTTGAATATTTGACCCTATTCGTTTTTCACTATTGTTTATTATTGCAATCCATCACACTTGATGGGTTTGGGTATGGATATTATCGCAAGTATTTCAATTGAGTAGTATGCAAGTATTTTCTAGACAATGGTTTCTTCACAATAAGGCTCATATATATGCGAATTGGATGCGTTTTGCTATGAGGAAGGCTTCGGCCAAAACGCATTAGAATCTGTTGGATTCTGCTGTTGCTGTAGTGCAAAAATGAACATTTTCATTAAGAAGCTATCAAGTTGCCGGCTTATGTCTCTTATAGATCTGCAGTGAACGCCCCAGCCAGAGCGCCCACACTCTGCTCACACACTCTTCAACATAGCGGTAGAGCTTGGGGGAGTCTGTGTGCTCCTATTAAAGTGTTTCTCAAACTTATATGTCTTGCGAAGCACCAAAAAGATCTTAAAATCTTCACAGCACACCTGAAAAGATGTAACAATTTTTGTGGTGAAGAACTTATTTATTTTTACATATATATATATATATATATATATATACAGTATCTCACAAAAGTGAGTACACCCCTCTTTTTTTTGTAAATATTTTATTATATCTTTTACTGTGACAAAACTGAAGAAATGAGACTTTTCTACAATCTACAAAGTAGTGAGTGTACAGCTTGTATAACAGTGTAAATTTGCTGTCCCCTGTACACAACTCAACACACAGCCATTAATGTCTAAACCACTGGCAACAAAAGTGAGTATACCTCTAAGTGAAAATGTACAAATTGGGCCCAATTAGCCATTTTCCCTCCCCAGTGTCATGTGACTCATTAGTGTTACAAGGTCTCAGGTGTGAATGGGGAGCAGGTGTGTTAAATTTGGTGTTATCGCTCTCACTCTCTCATACTGGTCACTGGAAGTTAAAGATGGTACCTCATGGCAAAGAACTCCATGAGGATCTGAAAAAAAAAATTGTTGCACTACATAAAGATGGCCTAGGCTATAGGAAGATTGCCAAGACCCTGAAACTGAGCTGCAGGACAGTGGCCAAGACCATACAGTGGTTTAACACGACAGGTTCCACTCAGAACAGGCCTCGCCACGGTCGACCAAAGAAGTTGGGTGCACATGCTCAGCGTCATATCCAGAGGTTGTCTTTGGGAAATAGACATATGAGTGCTGTCAGCATTGCTGCAGAGGTTGAAGGGGTGGGAGGGTCAGCCTGTCAGTGCTCAGACCATGCACCGCACACTGCATCGTATTAGTCTGCATGGCTGTCGTCCCAGAAGGAAGCCTCTTCTAAAGATGATGCTCAAGAAAGCCCGCAAACAGTTTGCTGAAGACAAGCAGACTAAGATAAACGTATTTGTTTCAGATGGTGTCAAGCGTGTGTTGCGGCAACCAGATGAGGAGTACAAAGACAAGCATGGTGGTGGGAGTGTCATGGTCTGGGGCTGCATGAGTGCTGCCGGCACTGGGGATCTAGAGTGCCTTGAGGGAACCATGAATGCCAGCATGTAATATGATATACTGAAGCAGAGCATGATCCACTCCCTTCGGAGACTGGGCCACAGGGCAGTATTCCAACATGATAACGACCCCAAACACACCTCCAAGATGACCACTGCCTTGCTAAAGAAGCTGAGGGTAAAGTCGATGGACTGGCCAAGCATATCCCCAGACCTAAACCCTATTGAGCATCTGTGAGACATCCTCATAAGGAAGGTGGAGGAGCGCAAGGTCTCTAACATTCCCCAGATCTGTGATGTCGTCATGGAGGAGTGGAAGAGAAGCTCTGGGGAACTTCATGTCCAAGAGGGTTAAGGCAGTGCTGGAAAATAATGGTCGCCACACAAAATATTGACACATTGGGCCCAATTTGGACATTTTCCTTAGGGGTGTACTCACTTTTGTTGCCAGCGGTTTAGACATTAATAGCTGCGTGTTGAGGTATTTTGAGGGGACAGCAAATTTACACTGTTATGCAAGCTGTACACTCACTACTTTACATTGTAGCAAAGTGTCATTTCTTCAGTGTTGTCACATGAAAAGATAGAATAAAATATTTACAAAAATGTGAGGGGTGTACTCACTTTTGTGAGACACGGTATATGTACTCAGAAATGTGTTTATGATAAATGAACATCATAACTACTTTAACCAGTACAGATCCGCGCTATAGCCGAAAGACAGCTACAGCGCAGACCTGAATTGCCAGGGGACGTCCATGCTGCGTGGGCGCGCCCGCGGGTCGGGTAGACTCGATGTCCACTCGTGACCCGCGATCACCTAATAGGGAGGCAGAGCGGGGAACCGCCAATGTAAACACGGCGGTTCTCTGTTCTGTGAGGGGGGACTTGACAGATCTACTGATCCCTGTCATCGGGATCAGTGAGATCTGTTATGTCCCTGTCAGCCCCGCCCCCACACAGTTAGAACACAGCGAGGGAACACATTTAACCCCTTGATTGCCCCCTTAGTGTTAAACACTTCCCTGCCAGTGACATTTATACAGTAATCAGTGGCTATTTAAATTTCTGATTGATGTATAAATGTCAAAAAAATGTCCGCTGCAACGTCGCAGTCCCGATAAAAAATGCAGGTCGTCGCCATTACTAGTAAAAAAAATAAAAAATAAAAACGCCACAAATCAATTCCTATAGTTTGTAGATGCGATAACTTTTGTGCAAACCAATCAATATACTCCGATTGCGATTTTTTTTTACCAAAACTATGCAGAAGAATATATATCGGCCAAAACTGATGAATATTTCTTTTGGATTTTTATTTTAGCAAAAAGTAAAAAATATTCTTTTTTCAAAATTGTCGCTCTTTTTTTTGTTTATAGCGCAGAGGTGATCAAATGCCACCAAAGGAAAAAATGATAACAATTTTGTTTGGTTCAATGTCGCACAACCGCGCAACTGTAATTCAAAATGCGACAGAGCTGAAAGACGAAAATTGGTCTGGGCAGGAGAGGGGACCGGTAAGCAAGTGGTTAAGCCAACAAAGACTGATACACTTCATCTCTCAGACAGCTTTATGAATCAGAATGAATTCTTCTTTTTTAGCTTTGTATGTCAGAACATTCCTTCTGAAATCAAAGGTCATAGACTTGGGGGACCCCAAGTTCAAATTGGGTTAAAAAAAATTATGAAAAAAAATGTTCTCCGCGGAGCAAGATGTTCCAGATATTTCATGTAGCAGCCTGTTCACGTTGATGCATGAGATGTGAAAATGGCATCTCTGAAATATGCTGCTCTAGGGAGTCTGTACACTTGCAATACCCTTCCTGGCTCTCGGCCATAAGACCTGAGCCTAATCCTCTCCTCTGATGTGATCAGGTTTCTCTTTCTCCTTGATCTGTTTCGGACAATAAAAAGAAAAATCACTTTAACTTGATCGGTACACATAAATTCCATATGTTCATATAGAAAGCGGGAGCTCTCCTTACAAATAACACGCAGCACCATGGCCAATATTTGTGGGACTCCAACATCATGGAAAGCCTTTAAACATGATAACCTCACTAAGTACAGCTAATTAACCTGTTTACCCCTTTTCTTACTAATGGGAGACAATTATTATTATTATTATTATAATACAGGATTTATATAGCGCCAACAGTTTGTGCAGCGCTTTACAATATTAGAGCAGACAGTACAATGTACCCAGACCCTTCTCTATGTTATGCCGATTGCTGGTACCATTAGCAAGAGTAAAATTGTAAAACTTTCTATTGCGTCACGACAGCAGAAATGATTTCCCTTGTTTACATCTGGTCATATGATAAGAAAAAGTGAGCAAACACAAATTCTAATTTTGTATCCCTCCATCTAGGTCTGCTGGAAATAACCTGTATTTGCGCCTCTCCTATATATGTTAAAGTGATTGTAAAGTCTCGTTTTATTTTATTTTATTTTTTTTAAATAAACATGTTATACTTACCTCCTCTGTGCAGTGGATTTGCACAGAGCAGCCCGGATCCTCCTCTTCTCGGGTCCCTCTTCTGTGCTCCTGGCCCCTCCCTCCTGCCGAGTGCCCCCACAGCAAGTAGCTTGCTATGGGGGCACCTGAGCCGAGCTGCAGCTCCGTGTGTCCAGTCAGAAATGCAGCTGCCGTTCAGCCCCGCCCCTTCTCTCCTTATTGGCTAACTGACTTTGACAGCAGCAGGAGCCAATGGCGCCACTGCTGTGTCTCAGCCAATCAGGAGGCAGAGTCCCGGATGGCCGAGGGACTCGTGGACTTCGCTGGATATAGAGGGGGCTCAGGTAAGTAAATAGGGGGCCTGAGGGGGGCTGCTACACACAGAAGGCTTTTTATCTTAGTGCATTGAAACCTTCATGAATTTACAATTCCTTTAAGTTTGATATGATTGTGGTCATGGAATAGAAGTCATTTTGTTAATGTTTCCAATCAGTCCAATGACTCAGAGACCTGCATTGTTAGAAGAAGCAGTAAAGTACCACCCTCATGTAGCACTGAAAAGCAGAAAGAAAGTCCTGTGTGTATAATGAGTAAATATGGCTGCTGTGTACAGAAATACTGTAAATACAAAGTACACCAAGAACAGAGTTCTTTTTAAACATTAAGGCTGGGTTCACACAGGTGCGCATGTGATTCGCACCGCACTGCTGTGCAGATCACATGCGATGTCTGTGTGATGCAAATTCAACCATACAGATTTTTTGGTCTGCACTGGAATCGGATCGCATGGGTGTTCACACCTATGCAATCCAATTCCTGCACCATTTGACAGTGCGCACTACGATATGCGAACCGATCTGGGGGTGTCATTAACTTTCTACTGACACCTGCAGCGGTTCGCATAGGGCAGGGTGAACTGCCTGCAAGTCCTATGCGATGCAGGCACCAGCACTAAAGAATATTTACATCTCTCCTTGCGTGTTAAAGTGTTACTAAACCCACAGCAGTAAAATCAGTCTGTATAAGCAGTAAAGCATGCTTGTTATACTCAATGTGGAACCTAAGGGGTTAATATTTGATCCTGTCTTCTCTGATCTTCCCCTTCTTCCACAGTTCCCAATCCAGCTCCTGCACATGCTCAGTTTGGTGTGTATTGCAAGAGAGGTATTTTTTCTTGAGAGGTTGCATGTGATCAGCACAGGGCCAATCAGCACTGTCCAGACAGATGGTCAGGGGACCTGAAGCCCCATAAGAGAGTCAGAGTAGAATGAAAACTCCTCCTAAAAGCCTTAACCAGACGCTAAAATAATTGCATTTCCATGTTCTGTGTACTGTGGGAGACCAGATATAGTGAATGCAGGGTCCTGGGTTTAGTAACACTTTAACATTCTTTCATGAGTTGATGCATGTTGTGTAAAGACAGACCATTGATTTTGAATGGGCCCTTAAAGCAGAACAAAACTCTCCTAACTTGACATGCAAGGAAGATGCCATCTTAGTCTCTGTTTGAAATGTAGTTGCCATGGTGCTGCACACGTGATCCCTTATCACACGAACCATTTGATGGCTTGAAAGTTCGGTTAAAAGCACAATTAACCGTAACAGATATCATTCATAGCATACTCTAATGTAATTCTTTTGGAAAGCAGTTAAAGTGGTTGCAAACCCTCACATATACTGAGTGAAGTGACTGGCCTCAGGTGATACACACAGCTGAAACACATCCTCCTACATAAGTTGTACCGGCTCGTCTCTACATCCATTCAAAGTGCTGAATTATAAAGTTTGTCTGAGAGAAAAAGGGGGAGGAGAGCTAAAGTTACCCTCTACAGCAGGGGTAGGCAACCAGTAGCCCTCCAGCTGTTGTGGAACTACATTTCCCATGAGGCATTGCAAGGCTGGCAGTTACAATTACTCTCAGAGGCATGATGTGACTTGTAGTTCTCCAACAGCTGGAGGGCCCCAGGTTGCCTACCCCTGCTCTACAGAGTTCAGCTAGGAGAGCTATGAGAGCCAATTGGAGGAAAGAGACACACTCCCCATCCATACAGCACATAAGGACAGAGCTGAGGTGGTCCATCTGCTGGAGCTCCCTCCCCTGTCACCATTTTTCTCTTGGTGTCAGGAAAACTTGTCAGAAGTGATTCATGCGGATAGCAGAGGAATGAAGCAGCAGACAGAAATGACACTTAGTGTTTTTAATTAAGACAAGTATACAGTATAGATGGTTATGCTTTGTTCATTTCATATCTGAGGTTTACAAATTACAAGCACTCTCAGTCAATGGGTTTAGTTCCGCTTTAACGAGCCCCAATGCCTAGAAAAACACAGCCCTTTATTTCTTTATGGAACGATAGCGCACATATGCATAATTATGAAGAGTGCAAATACTTACCTTTACTGCTACCCACACTGTGAAACAATATTCCGTTAATGAGGAATCTCCCCGCAAAGTCTGCCAGGAGTGTTGATCAGATGTGTCCTCTGAAGTGCTCATTGGTTCCTCCTACCAACCCCTGCATTACTAAAGAACATAGTAGTGACATGTAGGTTGGCAAGAGGGACTACAGAGCGCTGGAGAGGACACAAGAGATCAACAATCCCAAAACTTGGATTCCCAGAAGAAGTCGGAGAATGATTGCTCACCAACAGAATGGCTTTTAACAATGTGGACAGCGGGAGAGGTATTTATTGGCGCTCTTCTTTTGCGGGTAAATCTCTTTCGCAAGTCTGACTTTAACAACAAGATGACTTTAACTCGAAATAATGTGATTTGGCAATCCTGATGTTTACCCTATTGATTTATATAACGCAAATATTTCAAGGATTTACTTTAATGCCTATGGGTACAGCTGAAGCTACTAAAAATTGAGCTTGTCTACTTATCACTGAAGGTCTAGGAGATGCAATCATGGCTGTCCTTGTGGTTACAGTTTTTTTTACAGAATGACAGAAGTAACATCCAAATCTTCCAAATGAACGAATTTGAGAAAAATAAAGTTATTATCTCAGCAGTGCCTTAGGCAGAAGCGTTAGCTCTCCATGGAGGGGATGAAATAGAAAACAGATTTTGAATCTATGTAACCATTACACAAATTATATTAACCTGACATCCTGAAACTGCTATTTGAGGACAAAACCTTCATGTGCGTTTCCTTGAGGCGCGTCAAGACTTTCATCCGAAAAGGACTTTTCACATTAAGTGTAATCATGGCAGTGAAAGTAAAGTGAGAGCCACAGCCTGGGGGCATGATTTATTGTACTGTAAAGACACAGTTCAACAGGAAACACCCATCCCTGGAATTATAGAAAATATAAAGCACTAAAAGTCTAAAGACCATTCAAAGATGTTAAAACATGACACGTAATATACACTACTACATTTTATATCATAAAGAGATCAGAGACTATTCCCTGACAGTGCCTTCATAATCATTTTGCCCCTGGAGGCCAGCACCATCTTTTCTTCAGGCGTCATCCATCATCAGTGTCTTCTTCCTGGACTAAAATGCTGACCCATAGATGACATGATCATGTAGATCCCAATGACTGCCACTGAAATAGGACCCTTGCAATTTATATCTATATCTACCTGCTGCAATACTTTCCTTGTGTGTTACAACAATCCAATTCCACAGCACGCGGGATACAATTTTTGAATCCCAGCGATTGCCACTGTAACTATTTTCTCTATGAAGTTACCACTTTGCCATAGCAACAGAAAAGGCTTTCCATCCTTGATTGGCCAGTTTAGCAACCATGAAGCATACACACAATACATATTCATACCCTCTCTTGGAAACAAATGTCCATTGGAAAAAAATTCAGGGCCATTTTTGGTTTTATTTCTTAAAATGAAGAGTCTAAAAACTTTTTTTTATAACTGGGGACAGACTTTATCAAAGTTTACTAATGGCCTCCAACTGGACACTGGGATTGTCTGCTCAGATGCAACAGATGTCCTTGAATATATCCAAAATCTCATGAAACCAACGGCAAAGACAGTTTGCTACAAGTCGTTGAGGCAGGACACCTCTTTGCCATTCATTATTTTAAAAGTCCAAGACTTGAAGGTTCACTTGATATCAACTAGATCTCATGAAAATGATTTTGCTTACCAGCCACTAAACACATAAGCAAGTGCTTTGGGGTCTGCTTAGCCATCACTTGCTATCCAGAGGTGGAGGTCTACTTGCAAACCAGTATAAATGGAATCAGCAGCCCTAAAGGATAAGAAATCCGGTGTGCCAACTACTAGCCAGGAGAACAAGCCAAATGCAATCCAAACACCAACCAGTAGAGCTATGTTATTTGGCAATTAGTTGCCACCGACATGAGATGCATATACCAGCACTAACAACCAACATATGCAATCTACTTGCCAGGACTTTGATTCAAAAGTCTAGAATTTAGAGGTTCACTTGCAATTTACTAGACAACATCAAATGGATTTTGCTTACCAGTTGCTAAACAGATTAGTGCTTTGAGGTCTGTTTGTGAATTATTTGCTATCTAGACCTGCAGGTCTGTTTGGTCACCAGTATCAACATAGACAGCAGCCCTAAAGGATAAAAGGTCTGGTTGTCCACCACTTACGAGCAGGAAAAGTTAAATTCATTCCAAACACCAACCACTGCAGATCATCTATATGCCAACCAGCTGCCACAAATATACACTCCACATGCCCACCAACAGTTACCAACATTCATAATCTATATGCTAGGCAATAGCGTCAAGCACATGCTATGTCTCAGTACCATAGCAACAGACTGAAAAGTACAGCTCCCCAATTATCAGGACAGTAGATCTGCATGGCAACCTCCTGAAAGAAGAGTTCTTCATCATCCAGGTTCCAAGACAAAAAGTAATATTCTTGCCGACCACCAATCACTAGCAAATGAGGCTGGGAGGGCTATCACATATATTCAGGAAACGTGGGCCCTAATAGAAAACTGAGAAACATCCACTAAGACAGAGGTTCTCAAACCTTTTTTGCATGTCTCATCTATTTATCACTGATAACTAGGGTTGCCCCGATACCATTTTTTTAAGACCGAGTACAAGTACCGATACTTTCTTTCAAGTACTTGCCGATACCGATTACCAATCCTTTTTTTTTAATGTCATGTGACAGTGGTACTGATATGCAGCACTGATGGGCAATGATAGGTGATGTTGATGAGGTGTGGACTGTCAGTAGTTTTTAATTACATTTTTTTTCCCTATTTTATTTTTTACAATTCATTTTTTACAATTTATAGTTTTTTTACAATGCTCTCTTTTTTGGGGGGAGGGGGGGGAGTGGACGATGCCATTGTGTTTTTTTATTTTATTTTATTTTTTAATTATTTTTACAATTTTACTTTAAAAAAATTTTTTTACAATTTTTTTTTTATCACCCCTGTTGGGGGGGTGCTTTGGTGAGACCCCCAACATCTCCCCTTTGAGACAGGGAGAAAGGAGCTGAGGATAGAGATTCCCCAGTTCCTTCCTCAGCAGCCTCAGCTGCACTGAAGATGAATGAAGAGGAGACCGCGGCTCCTCTCCATTCATAAACTGAGACATCATAACACACAGTTTACAATACTCAGTTATGAATGAACAGAGTCACTGACTGTTCATTCAGAAAAGGAAAGAGCTGGTAAATGACAGATTTACTGGCTCTTTCCTCCGCTTTCCATCCTGAACAATCCCAGGACAAAGCAAGAACCAGAGCAACACAGAGGGCATCAGAGGGGAGGACAGATCGGGACCGGAGGGGGGGGGAGCCATGGGAGTACAGATTGGGACTGAGGGGGGGGGGGCGAGGAGTACAGATCGGGACTGAAGGGGGGGGCCATGGGAGTACAGATCGGGACCGAAGGGGGGGGGCGGAGGAGTACAGATCGGGACCGGAGGGGGGGACTGGAGGAGAACTCGGAGGTGGACACAGGAACCGGAGGAGGAGGGGGGTGCCCGGAGTAGCACAGAGGAGGACACAGAGAAGGATACAAGGACACTCTCCCTGTGCGGCTTTCAATAAAGCAGCTGAATGCCGCGGAGGGGAGATCGCTGATTGTAGTTTCCCCCACCGCTGCACCAATCATCCCTGAGTGTCCCTGTATCCCCCCCACTGTGTCCTCCTCTGTGCTACTAAGCCCCCTCCTCTGGTCATCCTAGTGTCCAAGTATCGGATGAGGCATCGGGAGCATTTGCATGAGTACAAGTACTCGTGCAAATGCTAGGTATCGGGACAACCCTACTGATAACCCATGGGCTTTACCCACCTGTCACCAATGACCCTGGGTCTCATCTACTTATCACAGATAACTTCTGGGCTTCACTTCTTGTCATAGGTGACACTTGGGTCTCAACTATCATTATACCATTGGGAAAACTGAGATGAAGGCAAGAGGGGGACAAAATCATTTTCTTCTAAGAAATGTTAGTTTATAAATGGAAATAGAGCCTAATAATAGTTTGAGGACCACTATACTAAATGGCCATTTCACTAAGGGCAAGTTTTAAACAAAGTCCAGTACTAGACGGTAACAACTTTTCAGCCATTTATCTGCGTTTTGTTACATTGTTAATAA
The DNA here is from genome assembly GCA_018402905.1 of Glandirana rugosa. Lineage (NCBI taxonomy): Eukaryota > Metazoa > Chordata > Amphibia > Anura > Ranidae > Glandirana > Glandirana rugosa. The sequence goes on along the minus strand of BLSH010552110.1, from coordinate 1,324,247 downwards.
CAGAATGTAATGGTCATAAAAGGGTGGTAAGAATGATACTTCGCAGCTACACATCCCGCTATGAATACAAACAGGGGCCTGTGAAAATGTAGTCATCAGTTTAATCTAAATTCATTACACATAACTTTTGGATTTCTAAACAATCATTTTTGAGAATGTCTGTTTGTGTTTTAGCACTTCAAGGCTACCCTGAATCCTCCCTCAATGTAAAGCAAATGTTTGATTATGTTCCTTCCAAAGCTGACAGATTTTCTCTTAAATGCTTCCGTCTTGATCATAAAAGAAGAAAATAGTGCGATCAAAGGGACAGCAAAGCTGATCTGGAATCATATTGGAAAACACCTGCTTCCTAGAAGTTTGCTACATTGCGGACTTGTGAGCGCACCCAACCGCCTTCCACAAAGAAATGAATCACAATTTTTGGCAATAGCAATAAGAAAGAAATATCATAACACCAGACACACAGAACATAAACACACCTGTTCAACTTCAACTGCATTTTAATCAAAGCATAGCAAATTGCTTTCTTTTTTCTTAACAGAATAAATACACTTTTGAAATGTCTTATCTCCCTTAAAATTGAACACTACTAGAAAAAGCGTTTTGTTATCTCGTGGACTCAAACAGCGCATTCTTCTCCACAAACAACTCATAAGCTTGGAGTCTAAGGCCTCATACACACGGGCGTATCTTTAAAAATAAACAAAACATCGAGCCCAACGTCAAGGAAAAAAAACTGCGTTTTTCGGCGTTATGCATCAGCGTTAGTGAGCATAAGTGAGCGTCGGCGTCAATAGGCGTTTTTTTAAAAAAATCATCCCTCTGCTATTTTTCAATCTAAAAACGTTGGCGTCAAAAAACGCCGGTACAATATTAGTTGGTGTTAGTTGGCGTTTTGTGGTGTCGGCGTCAAAAAATGCCAAAATGTTACAGCCTCAGAACGCGATGGCCGTGGGTTCTACTTTCAGCTCACTAACGCCAACGCCAACGTTTTTATGGGGCCATTGACTAACATGGAGAGCTGCAAAAAACGCCAGAAAACGCCGGTGTCAAAAAACGTCCGTGTGTATGAGGCATAAATGTCTCAGCATCAATGATCCATCCTTAGAGCTTCTGAGTTCTATATTTTGGATATATAAAATACTCTAAGAATATGAGAGTTAGGATTTGTGCACTGGATGGATTATTAGATGAAGCATTGCTCTAAACCAGGGGTCCTCAATCTATGGCCCTCCAGTTGTTCAGGAACTACAATTCCCATCATGCCTAGTCATGTCTGTGAATGTCAGAGTTTTACAATGCCTCATGGGATGTGTAGCTCCACAACAGCTGGAGGGCCGTAGTTTGAGGATGCCTGCTCTAAACAGTGGTTTCCAAACTGCAGCCCATTTACTACCTTGGGGCAATAATCCTCCCAACTATACCAACAGTTGGGCATACTTTCTGCCATAGACACCTGTGATGGGGCACTATTCCTCCTACTGGCACCAGTGATGGGGCACTATTCTTCCTACTGGCACCAGTGATGGGGCACTATTCCTCCTACTGGCACCAGTGATGGGGCACTATTCCTCCTACTGGCACCAGTGATGGGGCACTATTCCTCCTACTGGCACCAGTGATGGGGCACTATTCTTCCTATTGATATAAATGCCAGGGCACTATTCCTCCCACTAATACATACAATGGGGCACAATTCCTTCTACTGATACAAAAGATGGGGCACTATTCCTCCCTCTAATACCAATTATGGGACACTGTTCCTCTTCTTATTAGCAAAATGGTCTAAGTAATTTATTTACTGGCACTGACCACTAATCCTCAGGCATTGTTTATTCACTCTCATCCCAGGATTTTTTCTACCCCAACTGGCCACAATCCAGCCCCCCTAAAGTTTGAAAGAAAGTAAACTGGTCCTTTGTTTAGAAAGATTGGAGACCCCTGCTCTAAAGCCCATCCTCAGGCCAGGGGCCATATGCCCCCTTTTGGCACTTATTGTTACCCCTGCAGACAGTTGTTTGTGTTTTCCTTACCTGGTGCTAGTGAAGGAAAACTATATTTTTAGAATGGCTTCTAGCAGTTAAATGATTTTCTGTGCTGTTCACCCCTTTCCTCTTTTTTCTATTATCTTTTATAATGGTTATACGGATAAAAGAAGTATTTAACCACATCAGTACCGGGCACAAAAACCCCCTTCCTGTCCAGGCCATTTTTCAGCTTTCAGTGCCATCACACTTTGAATGACAATTACTCATATGAAATTTGCGTCCTTTTTTTCACACAAATAGAGCTTTCTTTTGGTGGTATTTAATCACTAGGGGGGGGTTTTATTTTTTGTGCTATAAATAAAAAAAAGATTGAAAATTTTGTGAAAAAAATGCCTTTTTCTTTGTTTCTGTCATAAAATTTTGCAAATTAGTCATTTTTCTTTGTAAAATTTGGCCAAAATTTATACTGCTACCTATCTTTGGTAAAAATAACCCAAATAAGTGTATATTATTTGGTCCTTGTGTAAGTTATAGAGTGTACAAGCTATGGTGCCAATCATTGAAAATTGATCACACCTGATCACACCTGATATACTGACCACCTATCTCATTTCTTGAGACCCTAACAAGCCAGGAAAGTACAAATACCCCCCAAATGACCCCTTTTTGGAAAGTAGACATTCCAAGGCATGGTGAATTTTTTGAAGTTGTAATTTTTCCCAAAATTCTTTGCAAAATGAAGATTTTTTTTATTTTTTTCACAAAATTGTTACTTCTCACACACACCATATGCATACCACAAATTACACCCCAAAGCACATTCAGCTACTCCTCCTGAGTATGGGGATACCACATGTGTAAGACTTTTACACAGCCTGGCCACATACATAGGCCCAACATGCAGCAAGCGCCATCAGGTATTCTAGAGACATAAATTACACATCTAATGTCATGACGACCTATCACATTTTTGAAGGCCCTGGAGCACCAGGACAATGGAATTGCCCACAAAATGACCCCATTCTTTCTAGAATATTTACCTGTTGAAACACATTTTTTTTACGCAAAAGTAAAAAAAGGTAGTAAAAGGTTTTTGATGACCTTTTTTTACTTGGCAAGTTTTCTGAGTAATACGGAGTTTCTAATAAGCAACCCCACAAACGAAAGGTCTTACCCCAGTAAAACACCCGTTAAGGTAACAGGACCACGAGGTCCCGGAAGTTTTTACACTATCCAGCAGTACTGTAATCTACACATTAAATACAGAGATCTTATGGACTACCGCGAACGACGTACAACCCGGATACATACACCGGTCCGACACATTTTCAGAATGTGT
>BLSH010552110.1:1306565-1320646 GCA_018402905.1 Glandirana rugosa | reverse complement strand
GGTGGTCACAGATGCGTTACGGGTGACTGGCGGTGGTCACTGATGGGTGACGGGTGACTGGCGGTGGTCACTGATGGGTGATTGGCGGTGGTCACTGATGGGTGAAGGATGACTGGCGGTGGTCACTGATGGGTGACGGGTGGCTGGCGGTGGTCACTGATGGGTGATTGGCGGTGGTCACTGATGGGTGAAGGGTGACTGGCGGTGGTCACTGATGGGTGACGGGCGGTGGTCAGTGATGGGTGATGGGTGACTGGCGGTGGTCAGTGATGGGTGACGGGTGACTGGCGGTGGTCACTGATGGGTCACGGGTGACATGCCACGGTCACTGACGGGTGACTGGTGACAGGTGCACTTTATGATGGCAGTCTGATGACAGGTACATTTTATGATGACAGGTACCCTTTATGGGAGCATATGGGGTGACTGTTGGGTGACAGGTGCATTGGGGGGGGCAGAGGATGTGACAGCTGTGTGTTTTTTCTTTACAAATCAGTAACTCACTGATCCTAGCTCTTCTCTCCTCACACTAGAAATTGTGTGAGGAGAGAAGAGCTGGTAACAGTGAGTTACCGCTCTGTTTACATTGGATGTGATCGGCTGTGAAGTAGATCACAGCCGATCACAAGGTAACAGCCGCTGGCCGGCAGCTGATACCACTGTCAGTGACATGCAGTGTTCCCTGGGAACATGCCGCTACTGACGTGCACGCGCAGCGCGCTCCCGATCGCGCGCATGCACCATGCGAACAACGGACGTGCCATTTGACTTCGTCACGGCCGATCACATGCTGGACAGCCATAACCAATGGCTGTTCACCCCTGTCGGTGACGCGGGCGACACCGACAGAGGCGGGATGCGCGTCATATGACGTCGTCCCAGAACAATAGCCGTTCCGCCCCGCCGTCATTTGATGGTGGGCGGGCGGCAAGTGGTTAAAGTGATTGTAAAGTCCTGTTTTTTTCCTATAAATATAACAAACATGTTATACTTACCTGCTCTGTTGCTGTGGATTTGGACAGAGCAGCCTGAATCCTCCTCTTCTCGGGTCCCTTTTCTGTGATCCTGGTGTTAGGGGGGCTGAGGGGGGCTGCTGCACACAGAAGGCTTTTTATCTTATCATAAGATAGAAAAAACTTCTGATTATGCAATCCCTTTAAGGATTCCAACCAGCTCTCCCTTAAAGGGCATACCTCATACCAAAAAAACATAAATCAAAAAAACCTTCAGACATTTTATTAAAAATAACAAACATGTCATACTTGCCTACTCTGTGCAATGGTTTTGAATGAAAGTAAATTGTTTGATTCCCATACTAACACAGCCAGTGTTGATTGGGGAATCCCTCCTGCAGTGCTATTGTGTTCTGCCCATGGGGGGCACAAGAAACTTTCCCCACCAGCAGAATACAATGATCACTTCTGGCGGTTATAGTTGCCAGCAGTGATTGGGCAATAAAAAGCCGACAAGCTGGGAGGCAACATATCGCCTCCTGACCACTTGTCAAACACACTCAGATCGCTTTCCAGAGGACCAGCCAAAGGTGTACACATGCCGCAGCAGGAATTAAGCCCCCTGTTGTTTTTGCGTGGTGCTACCACCTGCCAATCGCTACCCAGTCAAGTAGTTGGGGCCACTCTGCAAGTGCCGCGCCACTGCATGCTTCTGTGGGGTCCAACGGGATAAAGCAGGTGGTGAGAAAGCAACACAATGCTGCCTGCTTTAACCCCTTGTTTACTGTACTGCACAAGGTTGCAGGCACTTGCAGAGCAGCCTCATTCACTTGAATGGGTCATGTTTGGCAGGTGCTACACCCACCAACCATGACAGGGCATATAGCTCCTTCTGTGACTGCAACATGTGTACACTCCTGGCCACTGCAGCTAAAGGAGATGCAGTTTGGGCGGGGGTGATAAAATACATGCTAACTATGGGGTTTTACCACCCCCAAACTATAAATGTAAATGAACCCTTACTGTTCTGAGCCCCCTATAAGGCTGCTTTCACACTGATGTGCTGTGGTTTACCTGCACCGTGGGTGCAGCACAAGTGCATCTGCAACTTTCCTGGGTTAGCTGTACTTTGACTTTAGACTTCTATTATATCCTGCAGGTGTGGTGCAGTTTATGAAATCGAGCCAAAAGTCCTGCATTCAGAAAAGCGCACCAAACCCACAGTATATAATAGAAGTCTATGGCTAAGCACAGCAAACCCACAGAAGAGCTGCAAGTACACTGCAGTGCACCTGCAGTATGAGTAAACCGCAGCACTTCAGTGTGAAAGCAGCCCTATATTAATATGCCCAGTGTATTGCTTCACAATGACCTGATCTCTGATCTCTTCTTTCCTGCTGCTGGAACCACTCTAGAGACCGCTAGCCGGGATAAGAGATGGAGTGCAGTTGGAATCACTCCGCATGGAACAGAAGCCAGCACTACAGAGGAGGCATCGGATTATGTGGCTCTTGCTCCCTACTACAGCTCCAACTTTACAAGTAGTCCCTCCGCATTGCACTCTGTTTGATGCACTGGGATGGCAGGTCAGCAAGCCCAGACCGCGATCTACCGATCACCTGTCCAAGATCTACTGGCTGCTGACCCCTGATTTACTGCCAGCTTAAAGAAAATTAATTGCACAGCCTCGTTCACGTTGGCGGCTGCCGTAAAAAAAATAAAGTTGCATGCACACAGAGTGTGTAAACAGTAGCATAACTGTCACTTATAGAAATATGTACTTGGCACTGTGCTATTCGCATGTAACCGCTCATCTGAGTTATTGTATGTGAATTGAGCCTCTGGTCCTGGATGCATCCAGGGAGGGCATTTCTGGTTGCAGGTAATGGGCCAGTTTGTATGCTGCCATAACACAGAGTGCTACTGCCTGCAAAGCATTCAGACAAACAGGTAATGAGCACCTGTCATGAGTGCTAGGCGGAAAAAAACTGCTGTACACCAATGACTAAACTTACACGTACTGTAAATGGATAGAAATGCACATAGCACATTTTTTCCCACTGACACAGTGAAAAACATGAGAAAATCCCAATGTCTGATGACTGTCTGGAGCACAGAGTGCAGGAAGGTTTATATGTTTTCCTGAGATGAGGTATGCTCATCTATTGTGCTTCAGTCATCACTGAAGAGGGTTCCTGAACAGTACAAGCCCTGTGTTCACCGCTGGCAAAGTCAACAAGCTTCTTCTGACTGCTGGGAAATACCCTCTCCATGAATATGGAAATAGAAAAGGAAGGAGAGATAAATGGCTATTAAAAAAAGAGTTGACCTGTCTCTAAACGCCAGTCTTTAGACAGCACATTTCCTATCCACCTATGTAAGGAAGTGACCCGTCCCTTAGCGATTCTTAATTGCTGCTTACACAATGAGACACATTTAGAAATGTGACTAGAGTAGACCAGAATAATCATGAATTTTTTCCCAGAATTCTTGCTGCTGTTCCAAAACGCATACATATGTCAGGTGCTGCCGTGAGTCAAAAAGTTATAAAAAGTTATGAAATGTAAGTGAACAACACGTTTTGAATTTTGTAGTAATTGATCACACTGGAAGTGGAACTCCAGCCAAAATTTTTATATTCGTTTTGGATAAATTTTATTTTTATTGATTTTATTAACCAGGAGAAAGAACTAAAATAGGCAAAGTAATATTCACAGGTAGGAATAACAAGTTGCATAAAGATGAAATTACTATAAGATGTGATAACATTGGATTTCGGATTATTTCATTTCTCACATGAGATTAAAGCGGAACTTCACCCAAAAGGGGAAGTTCTGCTCTTCTTCCTCCTTCCCCCATCCTCTGCCATATTTGGCATATTTGTTTGTAGGGGAAAGGGTACCTAGTTTTGACAGATACTAGGGTTGCACCAACACCAGTATTGATGCCGATCCTAAGCATTTGCACAAGTACTCCGATACCTAAAACCATGTTTTCAGGTTTTACTTTACTTTGCACAATGGTATTGATAAGGGCTATTTTATCTAAGGGAAGTTCCCAAAACCTGGCCCATTGGGGGTACTTAAGGACTGAAGTTGAGAACCACTGGCCTAGGCATTTTCCTCCCCCCTCCCTGCCTGTAATCTCCTTGGACATGCACAGGTCCCAAAAGGCTGCAGGACCATTCACAAAGCACATTTAGGTAGGGTGCAGCATGGTGTGGTCGCAATAACACACACAGCCCAGGTGTGATGAAAAACTTGTATTGAAATAATGCAAAGACAGTTCACAAAAAAACACGGTGGGGAGACAGTTTTTACAGGTCCAACGACGTGTAGAAAGCAGGTTTCAGCTGTACTGACGCCTGTTGAGAGGGGCAGAATGAGGCCTGGCCTTCTCGTGCCCAAGCAGGAAGATGTCCAGAGAAGTTGAGAGCCCTATGTTTTCCATCCTTGTCTGGAACCTTTCCCGGCTGCTAGTTCTGTCCCTACCAGGCGAGGTCACTGTCTCTACTCTACCCACTCATATGTCACAGCCACTCTAAGAATTAAAACAAAAAGCAAATACCCCTGCGCACACCTATGAAGGATAAACAGTATATGCGCAATATGCCAAAATAGTGTTGCTGCTGAGATCTATGAGTGCTCCACTTACTCCATAAGCTAATAACACTAATTAACCCCCTGCCCACTGACTGCAACCCATTCAACTGAAAAGGTCTGAACCACAACCGCTCCACAACCACGTGCAAGGCATGTTGGTGTGAAGCAGTGGTTTAGACTTTTAGGGGTTAAAACAAGTGGCAAGGAGGCAGCATAATGCCACCTTACTGCCTGTCAAATGCCCTCTGAAAAGTGATATACTACGCTCGAAATACAAAATAATCAGATTACAAAAAGATAACCATTTGGCGAATTATCTTCATGTTACTTATGGATAAGACCTGGATCACACCTATGCATTTTTTAGTGCGTTTTCAGTTTTGCAGAAACACACTACAGTCCATTTAACATGGTTTCCTATAAATGTAGTTCACATCTGTGCATTTTGCCTGGCTCTTTGGAAAGAGCCAGGGAGCTTTTTCTGGTTTTTAGTTACATAGACTTCAATGAATCAAAAACGTGTATTGAAACACGCAAAATACACCTGGAGTATGCAAACTGCAACCTGCATAGGTGTGAACCAGGCCTTAGTCTACTACTTATAATGAGATGATTATTTTCATCTCTGTCAGGTTTTAACTGCTGTCTGGGACTCACCGGGAAGACCCATCCTCACTTTCTGACTCAATGACAGTTATCAGCAGTACAGAAAGTTAAGATCCAATATTTGACCTGCCACCATCAAAGAAGCTGAGAGGGGACACTGAAAGAGTTCTTCTCCCTGCCTGTGATGTCTTCAAGACTAAGGTTACCAGACTTTTAAAATGAAGTCCAGGTACACCTACTGGCCAAGTACACTTTTACCACCCCAACAAAATAGCACCTCTTTGTAGACACACCAACAAAAGCAAGACCACATTTTTAACACACCTTCAAACAATTGTTCACAGGCTTTTGAAACAAGCAGAAATTCAAAGTATAAAGACAAAATGCCTTGGGAACCCTGAGTAGAGTGTGGAAAATGATGGTAACAGTGGAAGGGACTTCAAGTAGAACTATAGGTAAAACTTTTTTTTGACATCTGTGTCCCATTGGGGAGATTATATGAGTGAACGTTTTATTGTCTACAAAACTTCCTCTGCATGAAAACATATTATTGATAACATCCATTATGTTTAATCAACTCGGTAGTTTGGTCTGTTTACTAAAGGTATCCAACAATGCAACACTGTGCATGAGCCGGAATCCTATTCAGTGTGATTTTAACTTTTAATTTTTGGCATACGGACAATGTAACCCAAACCAACAGATAGCTCAGAAATATAATCAGCAAAGTTTGATCATTTTGATCTAATGTTACTTGAAAATATTTGTATTGCTTTGTGTGGCTTGCACTTTGGCAGACTGATCGGTCGTAATAAAGCAATTTAATCCAAACTATCAGCTATACGATACTTAAATTGTTCCTTTGACTTCAGTTTCCTGACTTTGCATGATGTGATCATTCATATGCATACATTGTCTAGATACTGAATAAAAGTGTAGAAAGTGATAAACACTGGTCCCTAATATCTACCAGTGGCTGAAAAAAAGAACCTGGCACTTATGCATGAGTTTTGTGCAAATTATAAAAAAAATGTATATACGCTGCCAAAAAATGGCCTTTACCGGAACTATTCTTTTCATTGGAAAGAGTTCGCTGAAAGTATTGACAACATAATCCATCCTAGTTTTTTGTACTCAATTTAAAATCCTTTTTCTCTGTGTGCAATGAAGGCCACCCGCAGAAGTAAGACGCTAGGCATCAAAACAAAAGCACAGCCCAGAGGTGGCCCTTGCTGCTGGCCAAGTTCCCTATCTGTTAGAGGCAGCTCAGTTAGTCAAAAAGCAGAATAAATGATAGGAACAGACAGGACAACAGAGAGACGGGTGCAAGGGCCACTGTTAGTTGCTTGTCCCCTGACCTTGCAAGCTCCCCAACACCTCTGACAACCTTGGTTTTGACATAATCAAAGAAAACACAAAATGGTAAGACCCCCAATACTTAGTAAGGTTTGCAAGTTAAAGGATAAGTTCATCTTTTTAAAAAAAGAATAAATGCAAATCTTTTTGCAGGTAAAAAAGATGTGCATTTATATTTTTTTTTTGTTGGGAGCCTGGAAAGCATTGCAACCACGATCAGCAGATTGTGGTGGTGTGCAGGGCTCTTGCAGACTTTGTGTGTAAGCTGTTTGGCTGTACATCATATGGCCAAGCAGTTACACACTAGCAGAAAGCATCAATGAACTACCACAGCTCTCAACAGCACTGTGATAGTTCAATGAGAAGTACAAGCCAACAGCCGCAAAGGCTGCCGAACCTTGCAGTTTTCTATTCTCAGAACTCTGTGAATAAGTGACGTGGCCGGGCGGAGCCCCACACCGCTAAATTTTTTACAGAGTGCGACAAAGAGCCGGGAAAGAAGATCACTAGTTGCCTGTCACATCAAGGAGCCGGGGAGATTCGGGAGCCAGTGGAATTGTAATGTGTCACATGTTACACCCTGACATGTAACATGTCACAAAAGGTGAACTTATACTTTGACACTTTTCTGAAAGATTAAAGCAGAGTTCCTCTCGTTTTTTAGTTTATTAAATGTCAACAGCTACAAAAAGTGCATCAAACACATTATATTCAATGCTCACAGTGACAACTGTATGGAAAATCTGGATGTCATTTGTGTTGGTTGCTGACCTATATCAAGATCTAAGGACATTTACATTCATGTGAAACAAGAAATGGACGTTTTGTTTTTCACTATTGGATTATTCGAGAGTATTCAATCACATGCCTCATGTCTTTTGATGTGGTTTATCTATGGGTTTTATTTGTTGCACTTATCCAGCTTAGTAGCGCGACACTTTTGAATTAATGACTTTTAATACACAGTAACTTACCTGTCTCACGGTCCAGCGTTGGCTGCACCCGAAGCCTCGCTTGTCTCCCCCTCCTCCCCGCGGTGCCATCATTGCAAGTATGGGCGCCGGCCGGGCACGCACTGCGCATTGCCAGGAGGTAGAGGCTGCCTAGGGGGAGAGGAGGAGTCGCCTAGGTGGCCCAGAAACGGAAGGAGGGAGAGGGACATGAAGTCCCCCTGAAAACTGGGTACAACCCCCCCCCCCAAAAAATGACATGCCAAATGTGGCATGTAAGGGGGCGAGGAGTGCTTAAAGCGGAAGTTCCATTTTTGGGTGGAACTCCGCTTTAAGTCAAACAGACTATAACGGACACAGGTGTAAAAAAATAACAAGAGCAGTAAGTCAAACTGCTATAATGATTTGGCTGAAAAGGGATTTATGACCCCAGAACAAGAGGGGAAAGAGGAGACTTTTAGTCAGTCCACTCTCTCAGGGCCCTGATGCCACAAGAAATATGAAGTAAACAATATAACAGGTCTGTGTAGGTGTTCCCCTTTAATGAAGAGTAATATAACGGTTGGTTATATTCTGCTGCAGGTTCTGTAAGCAGAGTCTCTTTTGAGGAAAGAAAGTCCCTAAATTGTGGGTATGCTTGACCATCAGCTAGCTATGGTGGGGCCCAGAGATGTTACAAGGCAATGGTAGTTTAATGAGGCTGAATGTAAAAGGTTTTATTATTTCCCAGCAAAGACCCTCCAATTGATTAGGTGTAAAGGTGTCTGCATGCAGTGCCCTTGAGAACAGTGTCAAAGATGGGCTTCTGCCTGCTCACCAATCCAGCCAATACATGGGTTCTGTGAGGCCAGAAGTCCCGGCCACCAGTGGACTCAGGAACTCAGTGATGACCTTGTTGATGTACAAGGGATGCTGACCTGATCATCAGTACAGCAGATGCAGTGACCCTGTGCCCAGTGATGCAGCCCTCAAAGCGAGAGGCCCCAGCTCTGCTTCGGGCATGGTGCCCACCAACAGTACCCAGAGTGACTGCATCCAGCTCTTGCAGCTCTGAAGCCCCCCATGTCCCAAGAGAGAGAGCCTGCCCAGGACAGTCCAATTTATCTGCTTGCCCAGCACTTGCAGTTTCAAACAATATAGAGTCTATAGTAGCTCCAAGTGACCAGACTACATGTCCCACGATCTTCTGCTGTCAGTGAATGTTTTTTCCTCCGCATTCAGGAAATGATGAAATTATCCTTTGGTTGAGCACTAGAGGGAAAGTGCTACAAGTATAGCTTTAGAAGAAGTGTCTGAGTGAAGATAGTAACACAGCCAGCACCTGGCTACACAGTCCTCAAAGGGTGGTTTCTGCAAGACAGAAAGTACCAAATTTAGTACCCACTGTGATATTGGTGATCCAACCAGAGGAAACACATGCATAACCCCTTGGATGGACATGAGTACTAGGTTATAGGCCAATAGCTAACCCCGTAATAGTAGCTAAAACTAGCTGTGGATCCACTCTTTGTTGAAGAACCATGCTACCCAAAAGGAATGCGGAAAAACTTGTAGGGACCTATACCATGAAATATGGCCTTCCAAGTGCAATGGTACTGTATATCTAGATTTACGAGCCTTAAGCATGGTAGAAACCACTACGTTTGACAGCCCCCTGTCTCTCAATACTCTACTTTCAGGATGGTTGAAGAGGAAGATGCCAGGGAATGTTCAAGTACCAAGGATTCCGAATCCAAACTAAGACCACAAGGATGACTGGAATTCTTTTGGCTTTTACCTGACAAGCAAGTCGCAAAAGGAGCTTTGAGGGAGGTAAATGTATAATGGTTGTCCCAGTCCAACTGCACCACCAGGGCATCTGTTGCATATGCCTAGGGATCCTTTGCCCTGGCCACAAATATGTGTAGTTTCCAGAGCAGGAAGATCTACTTCTAGTGTGCTTCACCTTTGGCATATCTCAAGAAAGTCCTCCAGGTTTATAGCCCACTCTCCCACTTGATCAAGGTTTTAACAACTTAAGTAGTCTGCTTGTTAGTTGTATACTCCTGGAATACAGACTGCGGATAGAGCCAGAACTTGCTTCTCTGCCCAGTGAAGGAGTTGCAGACCTCCAGCACTGCTGCCAGACACTTTGTTTCTCCCTAGTGTGACTTATGTTATGGCCATGGCCATGGCATGTCTGATTGAATCCTGACAGGATGACTTCATAAAAGATTGGTTCAGTGTGAGAGACAGTTTGATTCTGCTAAGTTACAGAACATTGATCAGTAACCATGATTCTTCCTTGGACCAATTGCCCTTCATTGACAGCTGTTGAGTCACCCCTCCCATGCTGCTTAGATTGGCATCTATTGTCACTATTTTACAGTAAAAGTGTAGAAATGATTTACTGGCTAACAGCAAAGGGGAGAGGAACCACCACACTTGGGAGGCCTTGGCTGGCAAACTCACTCTGAACTTCATGTTTAGCGACGTAGGGGGCTTGGTCAGAATCTCCTACTGAAGAATCCATGTGTGATGTTGAATATAGGGAACTGCTTTGAACGAGATAAATAGGCTTGAGGACTTGGGAGTTTCAAAACATTTTCCAGTGGAAGAAATACCTTGGCTGTACTAGGTATCCAGGATTAGGTCCAAGCAAAGGAGTTTTGATGTCCAGCAGAACTCCTCCAAAGTGTGTATTGTCATGTCCAAGTTGAGTTCCAGGATGAAGCAACACTTCGCCTGCAGAACGAGGTCCAGATAACCCATTATGGAGATCCCACGCTGTGTCGGTATAGCTAGAACCAGTGCATGCTTTAGGTAACAGCCCAAGGGGCCAACGTGAGGCTGTACAGGAGGGCTACAAATTGAAAATGTTTATCCCCTACCATGAAATGGAGCAAACATTGGCAGAGTGGGCTAATTAGAACAGTACATATCCTTGATATCAATGGAAGCCAATAAATCCCCCTGCTGAAAAGACACACCAAACCATCAGATCACAAAATCAACTGTAATGTGAGAAATTTAAGGATCTGCAGAGAAGAAAAGTCGATACCCCACCTTGAGATGGACAAGTGGGGCAAACATTAATGTTGAGGGAGACTTTTCTGCTGGCTTGGTCAACTTCTGCCAAGGATTTGGAGCCTTTGTCTGATTTACCCCCAGCATCATTCAATCACTTCCCCTGTGCTAGTGTCATCACACAGACTGGGATTACAGTACTGCAAAGAACGGCACTCAACTATTACATTGTTCTGTGCAGTGGTGAGGACAACTCGCCACTGATGTTAAAGGAGAAGAAAGACCATGACCAGAAGACACCTAGAATTAAGGTATATATACTGCAATTTATTTCAACTTAGGTGCATTTAGTGGTGAGTGAGAGGTTGGGAGGGACTGGTATGGTTAACCAGCAATGGACTTTAAACAATCATGTCATTATACAGGTACCCAACAAAGATATACAGTACCAGTAACAGAAGATTGTACTAACTCCACTATAGGAGACAACAGTGATGCATAGGGCACAGGCACAGAAGAATGTCCAGGCCAGCAGTGGGTAAACATTTAATTGGGCCAAAGCTGTAAGTACCTGCTAAGTATGAAGCTGGGGCAGTGGAGGGTGGGTTATTTAAGACTGAAGCGGTAGGAGACAAGAACACAGTAACAATAATTTGTATGAAAGTATGCTTGGCCAGTAATAGAGTTGATAAACACAGATTTCCATCTGGTAAGGTAACCACATATCCAAGTACTTAGTTTGTATTCCAACTATGCATTACCCCAATGGTACCACTAGTAATGGGACTCTAAACAAACAGGATTGCAGACATCATCAGTTTTTCATCCATGTGTCTTGCTAGTCATCTACATGTGGAACTAGATTTTCATCAGTGCAGAGAATGCCCATTGTCATGGTAACATACTCTGCCGCGAGCAAAAAATTTCATTAATGCCCATCCCTAATAATGTAGTATTACTTTATATAGCACTTCAAAAAAAGCACAGCTATGTGCTAATAAAGTATTTTAATAAAATAAATAGACTCCTCTTTCTATTTCCTCATTTTACCTCAAATTGCAATAATGAAAACACTTCATTTGGGTAGAATACAAGCACTTATTTTATTTTTAGTGAATGCGTTGAGTGTACTGGAGTGACTCTACATAACTTAGCCCAGACACAGTTATTAAATTTAGTGCACAGATGTAGTCAATATAATGAAAACCACAAGTGCATGCCTACATCACATACACAGCCTGACAGATTAAAAGCCTGAAATGACATTATATCAGGTGCACATAAGACATGGTAAGAGAAAAAACCTGTTTTATAGACGCAAACACAAAGTGGGATATAAGCAAACTGGCCTCATGTGCGTCCAAAATGCAATTATATTATAAATGTCCTACAAACGCAAAGGAGGCTTTAAGAGAAATGGTACAACAACTGTCTGTTATGATAGCTGGAATAGATTAATGGTACGAACTCTGAAGCTCAAGCATACAGTACATGGCACCATTTTGGTTAATAATATGACCATTCCTAGTAGAAGGTGGCCAGAAGGTGTTGTCCATGGTCTCACTGCATGTAGGAACACCTTCTTTTGCTCACTTCTGGTATAGACCATGGACTGTGGAATATGGAATTTATAGAATGCATAGAGCAGTGCACATGATTGCACAAACATGCAATGCTCATTTCAAAGTAGTGAGGGGGAAAAGCACAGGAACTGAGGATGTTACAAGGAGAAAGAAAATCAGTAAGAAAACATTTCATGTATAATAGATTACATGGCCATTAAAGTGATGATCAATTGTTTGTTTTTTAAAAAAACTGAACTTCAGGTATGGTACTTAGACCCCTTTCAAACTGGGATCTCTTTGCTAATCCGCACTGAGCAGGCGGATGACAGGTCCATGTCTGCTCCACTGATGCAGAGCGGACACTGACACAGCTCACTATCCTCTATGGGCTGTTGGATGGAAACGGACCGCCTATTAGTTTCCATCCGACTGTCATCCAATCTGATCCGCCATACGGATGAGAAACGGATCCCCACCTGTCTGTTTTTAGCAGACAGGATTGGATAGGATGTCAGCCGATATCAACGGACACATGTCCTTTTACATCCGCCACTCCATACAGAGCAATGAATAGTCCGAACAGAAAAACTGACAGGCAGGCCCGATCAGTCCATCCATGTTAAAGCGGCCTTATGGTTTGCTTATATTGGTCCAGCCTGCCACAATGTAAGTATTTTAATTTCAGACCCGATGAGCCGCTGGGAAGCTGATAATCACTGTAGTAGTCAGCACTGCTACAGTGATAGCCGCAATCTTCTGTGTCCTGTGTGAGTGGCTCCCCTCTGCACACTGACCACATAGGGTTGCTTACATGAGTACCTAGAGTCTACAGAGCACATGTCACCAGGCCAGAAATGAGAACAAGGAAGGCACCATGGATCTTCTTAGAAATCCATTCTACCATTCACATTGGGGATAGATACAGCTTAATTAACCTTATACGGTTAATGACTGCAAGGGTGCTTGCAGCATAGCAATCAGACCACCTATCAGGTGCTCCCCTATATCCGGCAGTGCTGGATATTTCTCCGGTGGCCTGATGGCAGACTGGGGAAGCTAGGAAGATATGTAAAGCATGCTTAAAGCCTTATTTTGTCCATTATGGGAAAGTACCAGTTCACATTAAGGTATTTTTATATGATATTATAATTTTCAATGCTTGCTTTTCTATATTAATGGTACTGTATTCAATATAGGGATTTGGAAGGTCTCGACTCATCAATTGCAATCAACACAAAGCTTGAGGTAGAGACTATGTATGTAATGAGAAAATATAGCTGACTATATATATATATATATATATATATATATATATATATATATATATATACACAGTATCTCACAAAAGTGAGTACAATCCTCACATTTTTGTAAATATTTTATTATATCTTTTCATGTGACAACACTGAAGAAATTACACTTTGCTACAATGTAAAGTAGTGAGTGTACAGCTTGTATAACAGTGTAAATTTGCTGTCCCCTCAAAATAACTTAACACACAGCCATTAATGTCTAAAGCGCTAGCAACAAAAGTGAGTACACCCCTAAGTGAAAATGTCTAAATTGGGCCCATAGTGTCAACATTTTGTGTGGCCACCATTATTTTCTAGCACTGTCTTAACCCTCTTGGGCATGGAGATCACCAGAGCTCCACAGGTTGCCTTTGGAGTCCTCTTCCACTCCTCCATGATGAGCTGTACCTCCTCACCTTCTCCTGAGGTTTCCGTTGGACACCTCGAGACCACTAGAGGTACGGGTTCTCCCAATTCTGTCACGATCTTTTATTACCACCGGTGTGTTTTACAACTGTGATACCCGGGTTAAATCTGTAAAAGTGAATCCCCACATGAGTGAAAACAACGATCGCGAAATCTGTAATTACCGACACACAATTCAATAAAACTCCCCTGTCGTTTAAATGTGACAATATGTTCGACATGTGAGTGATGAAATGTAACATCGTTTCACATTAAAGAAGTCACAACAGTGTACTTTTCTATATTATTTTATAAATGTTTTTACACTCCTAACATGAGTGAAAAC
>BLSH010552110.1:1253322-1284384 GCA_018402905.1 Glandirana rugosa | reverse complement strand
GCTGTCCTCTCCTGCTTCACCTTGTGCCTCTCTGCCAGGATCTCACTCCTTCTGGATGCACCCGAGCCCCGAGCAAAGGTCCCCCCCCACCAGACTGGGGACTCCTTCAAGGCCCACCAACAGCCTCAGCACTACATCTCCATTTTCCAAATTCCACCCGAACTCTCCTCCCCGACTGGGCTGCCCCAGGCTATTTGAGAAGGCCTGCCCCCTGCCAATCCAGTTTGGGGATTGGTCAGGGCTTCCCAAATAACAAGCAGTTCCTCCTCTTCTGCCCCACTCCCCTTTACCAGAACTTTCTGCAAAAAAGAGGAGGGGTCAACCAAACAGTGTCACCACCTACAGTCACCAGCCGCTCCCATACCCAGAATGAGGCCTGACTAAATTTGCCTACTCTAACACAAAAATCCTCAACTAGCACCTACCTAATGTAGAGGGTGCTACAATTGCATTTGACTCTCAGGCCTTTGGTGTGGCACTCCTGTTTCATGTATAGCTGGCTATTGTATTCTGACAGCCCGCCGCTGTCAGTATACCAGAACAGTGACTTTTTTTTTAAGCTTTTCAATCAAAGTTTGTCAAGCTGGGTGGTGTTCGCAGGGCCATTCATGGCTCAAATTTCTATGGTTTCACAAGAATTGGCGGAAATGCGAGCCGCATGCAGCCAGTTTAAAATGGAACTAATCTCTCCTATCCTTTAACCACTTAAGGACCGGAAGGACTTCCCACTGTAGGACCAGAGCACTTTTTGCAAATCGGCACTGCATCGCTTTAACTGACAATTGCACGGTCGTGCGACGTAGTCCCAAACGAAATTGACGTCCTTTTTTCCCACAAATAGAGATTTCTTTTAGTGGTATTTGATAACCTCTACGTCATTTCTGATCACTGCTATAAACAAGAAAAGAGCAACCATTTTGAAAAAAAAACAATATTTTTTACTTTTTGCTAAAATAGATATCCAATATGGCGGCGGTCTGCAATTTTTGTCTGGACTGTGATATTGCAGACATTTTTGACACTTTTTTGGGACCAATGACATTTACAAAGCGATCAGAAATTTAAATATCCACTGATTACTGTATAAATGTCACTGGCAGGGAAGTGGCACCCCCAAGCATCTAAAAACGCAGCGCGCTTGCGGGTGCAGCAACCGCTGGGAAATTACATGCTTTTCCCTGCTTTTCAGAAATAATGCAGGAACCTTTTTCCTGCATGAAACGCAGGCACAGCAGCCCATTCAGATGAATAGGCTGTCTTGGCTGTGCAAACGCAGCTCCCAGGGCCACAATAATGTGAACCAGGCCTTAAAGTAGAACTAAACCCATTGATTTAACTGCTTTCCAAAAACAGTTACATTCATGGAATGCCATGAATGATAACTTTCACAGCTGCTTGAGCTCTCAACTGAACTGTTAAGCCATCGGATGGCTGGTGTCATAACTGATCACATGTACTGAAGCATGGCAACTGTAGATCAAACAGAGGCTAAGATGGCAGTTTCCTTAGCTGTAAAGGATTGGAGAGTTTAGTTCCGCTTTAGATCAATGGGTATATTTCTGCTTTAGGACCCTTTCACACTTGTGCGACTTGTCCTGCGACTTGGGACTGCAAAGTCGCATGACAAGTCATACTCCATGATTTCCAATGAGTACCACTCATATCTGTGTGACTTCAAACTAGTCCCTGCACTACTTTGGTCTGATTTTGATGCGACTTGAGGTCCATAGACCTCAAGATTACACAGGCATTGCTTAAAGTGCATCAAAATTGCTGCAAGATTGCGGCAAAAATCGCGGCAAAATCACTGCAAAATCGTGTGACTTTCAGGTCGCACAAGTGTGAAAGGGGCCTTAAGAATATTCAAATATGCTTGCAGTTCTGACTGCCTATGACATCCATCGAAAGCCTCTTCTAACTTCCAAAATCACTAATATGAATTTTCACTGTGCAATGAAGGGGAAAGAGACAAGTGTTTTTGAGTCTGTCGCATCTTGGCCTTAAATTATGGGGTGTAAAACTCAATTGAGGGCCGCATCAGCATTATGGTTGCCCTCAAAGGGCTGGTTGATTTGTAAGACAACATAAATTTATCCAGGGCTTTTTTTTTCAAAATAGGTGCAGGAACTCAACCACACCCACCCACATCAAACGGTGGGTGTGACCAAATTGCACTACCAGTGGGAGGATCTTAAGGGGCCAATAAATACAGAGTGCGTTATGTGCAGAGTTTAGGGGTGCACTATGTACCAAGTGCAGGATTCAGGGGTGTGCTACGCACAGCGTGAAGAGTTCAGGGTGTGCTATGTACAGAGTGCAGAGTTCAGGGGTGTGCTACGTACAGATTGCAGAGTTCTGAGGTGTGCTACGTACAGAGTGTAGCATTCAGAGGTGTGCTACGTACAGAGTGCAGAGTTCCGAGGTGTGCTACGTACAGAGTGTAGCGTTCAGAGGTGTGCTACATACAGAGTGTAGAGTTCAGAGGTGTGCTACGTACAGAGTGTAGAGTTCAGAGGTGTGCTACGTACAGAGTGTAGCGTTCAGGGGTACAATGTGTACAGAGTGCAGTGTTGGGGAATGCGCTACATACAGACTGCAGGGTTTAGGGGTGTGCTATGCACAGTATGCAGGTTTCTGGCTGAAAAAAAGCCCTAGGTTCGAGGGCCACACAAAATGACCTGGTGGGCCGGATCCGGCCCCTGGGCCTTGTGTTTGACACATGTGCCTTATAGCAAATGCTGCTTCCTCTTCCACTGTTACTCAAGTTGGGTCACAATCATAAAATAATGTCTTTAATAGAACATACAGTATAATTATATTTGAGTTGATTTAAACATAGGAAGTCTTCTTTCCATACACACAAAACCTGTTAATCCATATTCCCTATCTGATAACTGTGATCAGCAGATTATCTGACTGGCACCATTTTGTTAACAATGTTATTTACTCATCAAGAAATCCCTAACATACACACAGTTTAGTTGAAGAATAACCATTATAGAGAAAGTAGAAACTCCCCGGATCCCAAACCTCCTGTGCTTCACAGTTAATTTTTAACCTAATGCGTCTCTAGTTTTACTGTCTTTTTTCAGTCGTTAAGTACTAAAAATAGAGTTACATGTCTTGTAATTTAATTAGAATTATAGCATTCTGAAAACAGAAGTGGGTGACATTTGTATCTGGATTTCAGGACTAGAAAGAAATAAAATTAAATGTCAGCAGCTACAAATACAGTAGCTGCTGAATTTTAATAAGATGCCCCTTCCATGTCCAATGATGCAGCACCATCCTCATCCCAGTCAGTTCTTCGCTGGTCTTTGGGTCAGCTAGGTACCCCCCCCCCCCCCCCAAAAAAAAAAATAATAATAATGTACCAAATGTGATAAAGGAGGAGGCCTTAAACCCCACAAAAAGTTACTTTATGTAAAATGAGTCTTATATACAGTATCTCACAAAAGTAAGTACACCCCTCACATTTCTGTAAACATTTTATTCTATCTTTTCATGTGACAACACTGAAGCAATTACACTTTGCTACAATGTAAAGTAGTGATTGTACAGCTTGTATAACAGTGTAAATTTGCTGCCCGCGCAAAGTAACTCAACACAGAGCTATTAATGTCTAAACCGCTGGTAACAAAGTGAGTATACCCCTAAGTGAAAATATCCAAATTGGGCTCAAAGTGTCAAAATTTTGTGTGGCCACCATTATTTCCCAGCACTGCCTTAACCCTCTTGGGCATGGAGTTCACCAGAGCTTCACAGGTTGCCACTGGAGTCCTCTTCCACTTCTCCATGATGACATCACAGAGCTGGTGGATGTTAGAGACCTTGTGCTCCTCCACCCTACTTTACAATTACATTGTACCAAAGTTTCATTTCTTCAGTGTTGTCACATAAAAAGATATAATAAAATAGTTACAAAAATGTGAGGGGTGTACTCACTTTTGTGAGATACTGTAACTGTATCCATACCAAAAGATACATTATATCTTAACCGCCATTAACCCCAGTTAATAAAGCCAAACACTTTGTTCCCTGGTTGACAATATTCTCCCCTTTTCATCTTATGAAAGTGTTATTTTATCACCAACTCAAATGGCTACCTGCTTTTCAAAAGCCCCTTTTTTTCTGTGATCCTAAAAGTGTGACGACACTCAAGATGGCGAATCACAATATTCTTAATGGGCTTTTCACACCTGAGGATTGTATTGCTTGTTATGTAAAGCTCAAAAAGGTATTTTTTGGGCAGAAGTTTTCGACCCCACAGACTTGCTCATTTAAAAATCTATGGGCCAGAAATAATGGTACTACAAGTTGCATGTACAAACGTGCCAGAAAAAGCCAGGGACCCAGCTTTTTTGTTTAGTGTGGATGGGGGAATTTTTAAGGTTTCTTTTGTTCAGCCTGTGGGCTGAATGAAAGAAATATATGCGTGCCTATGCCTACTTACGGCTTTGGGTAGTTCTTTCAGACAATGGTTGGATCTGAGGATAACCTTATGAAACTTTTATTCCATGTTATTACAAAACCACTTTATTATTTCAAGTAAATGTGCTCTATTCGAGAGGAATAGGAAATGTTCCTTTAGAGCAGTGGTTCTCAACTCCGGTCCTCGGGACCCACCAACAGGCCAGATTTTAAGTATTACCTTGGGGAGATGCAGACTAGAATACTGAGCAGCAAATGATATCACCTGTAATGTATTTCAGTTATCCTGCACACCTGGCCTGTTAGTGGGTCCCGAGGGCCAGAGTTGAGAACCACTGCTTTAGAGATATCTCATGTGGACTTTAGAAAAAGATTACATGGTCTTTGGCTGCCAATGGCTATAGGTATAGGTTGTTAGGGGTTCCTTGAGCAGTGAGACATTTCTGGCTCTCAGATAAGTAACCACTGACAACAATGATCTTTTCAGGTACCCTGAAGGAGGGCATTCTTCCAACTGACCACCAATCTAAGGGCATTCTTCTACTGACCATCATTGTAAGGGGCATGCATCCACTAACAACAAATGTAAAGGGTATTCCTGCAAATGACCACCAATGTAAATGGGCATTCTTCTACTGACAACCAATGTAAGGGGCATCATTCCACTGCCACCAAAGTAAGGTGCATTGTTTCCGCTGACCACCAATGCAAAGGGCACTTTTCTACTGACAACCAATGTAAGAGACATTCTTCCCCTGACCACCAAAGTATGAAATATTCTTCCCCCAACCACCAAGTTAAGGGGCATTCTTCCACCAACCACCAATGTAAAGTACATTCTGCCACTGAAACCAATGTAAGAGTCATGCATCAACTGACAACCGATGTAAGAGGCATTCTTCCCTCAACCGCATTCTTCCACCAAATACCAATGCAAGGGACATTCTTCTACTGAAACCAATGTGAGTCATGCATCCACTGACAACCAATGTAAGGGCCATTCTTCCACTGGCCACCGATCTAAGGAGCATTCTTCCACTGACCCTTAATGTAAGGGGCATTCTTCCACTGACAACCAATGTAAGGATCTAAGGGGCATTCTTCCCCCAACCACCGAGTTAAGGGGCATTCTTCCACCAACCACCAATGTAAAGGACATTCTTAAACTAAAAACAATGTAAGAGTCATGCATCCACTGATAACCAATGTAAGGGGCATTCTTCCACTGGCCACCAAACTAAGGGGCATTCTTCCACTGACCCCCAATGTAAGGGGCATTCTTCCACTGACCCCCAATGTAAGGGGCGTTCTTCCACTGACCCCCAATGTAAGGGGCATAATTCCACTGATAACCAATGTAAAGGACATGCATCCACTGACAACATAGAAACATAGAAACATAGAAAAGTGACGGCAGAAAAAGACTGAGTAGTCCATTGAGTCTGCCCCTTTTTATTTATTTATTTTTTTTTTTTTATATATTTTTTTTTTATTTTTTACATTAACCTTGTTGTTTGACTATGGATTTATGTTTATCCCAAGCATGTTTAAAGCCATTTACTGTTGACTGTCTCACAACCTCTGTTGGTAGTTTATTCCAATCATCAACCACCCTTTCAGTAAAATAATACTTTCTAAGATTAGTTTTGAACTTCCCCCCAGTTAGTTTGAGGTCATGTCCCCGTGTTCTTGATTTTGGTTTCATATTGAAAAGACTGCCCTCCTGAACCTTATTCACCCCCTTGATGTATTTAAAGGTTTCAATCATGTCTCCCCTCTCCCTTCTTTCCTCCAGACTGTACATGAAGTTCCTGAAGTCGCCCTCAAAATGTTTTATCCCCCAGACCTTTCACCATCTTTGTTACCCGTCTCTGAACTCGTTCTATTTTATCAATATCTTTTTGTAAGTGAGGTCTCCAGTAACCAACCAACAACCAATGTAAGAAACATTCTTCCATTGCCCAACAATGTAAGGGGCATGCTTCCACTGACCACCATTGTACTAGAGCCTTTTACTGAACCCCACTGTAAGGGAAAACTTACCCACTAATCAAAATGTAACGTGGAGGGGGGTGTTATTTCTCCACATACAACCACTATGAAGCAGCATTATCATTTTCATCATCTAAGTTTATTTTCTTCCATTATCATTATTCACTTCTGAAAATAATATGGCAGCATAGAGTGGCTCTGGGTGTCAGTTTGTTAGATTTCCTATTCTTTTATTTATTCTTATATCTTACAACATGCTGTCCCATGAACTGTAGATATAATAATTACCAGGGGTTCCCTGAGACATGAAAGTTATTTCATGGTTTCCTCCATTTTAAAATGGTTGAGAAAGGGTGGTACATTCATAGCGAAAGTAATGCTTCTTTGTAAGAGGGGGGTTACGCATGTTTACTGCCCTTTTGTTTTGTTTTCTACATTTTTGTATTGTTTTCTAAATTTACTGATTTGCCCACACTTGTAACAATGTGTCTTGTTACCTAAACTAAAGAAACAAGATGCTACAAATGATAGTTGAAAACACAGTGACCATGCCATCAACAACACAACCAAAACAAGTAAGTGTATTTCAACAAGAAAACTGTTTACGCTTTAAACAGGGAAGCCCTTTTGGGACCACCGTCTGCTACTGCTGAGTAATCTGTAACCAGGGCTGGCTACGGAGAAGGGGTTAAGGGCAAGCACACTTTTTCTCTGTCAGAAAGTCAAAAAACAAACACTGTAAGTCAAGAAAAGACAATACTGTCAGCTCGAGTGTCTCCCAGTTCCACATTACTGGTAGGCAACCAAACAAAGGCGAAATGAGAGATGTCCCTTTTTGTGTCTTAGCAGGATGTGATTAGGCTAGGAGGAACCTAATGTGCTTCAAGGATGAAGATGTTCCATCTATTGTTGACTTTGCAGGTCAAGTGTTAAAACCTTTTACAAATAAGCTTGTAGCTATG
Organism: Glandirana rugosa; assembly: GCA_018402905.1. Lineage (NCBI taxonomy): Eukaryota > Metazoa > Chordata > Amphibia > Anura > Ranidae > Glandirana > Glandirana rugosa. Next base: position 1,276,999 of record BLSH010552110.1, on the reverse strand, counting down.
GCACCTCCAAGCTAAAAGGATTTTTTTCACACTGCCAGGATCTTTTTGAAGCATTCCTTCCCACCCCAATTAAAGAGTCAGTCCATCCAAAATGGACATTTAAAGCTAAAACTTTTTGTTTTTTAGTTTTGACAAAAATGTTAAGATGTCAGAACTCATATCAGGTTTCGCTGGCTGTATGTGGTCTTCTGGGGAGTTTCATCCTGCTATTTAATGTAAATATTCCCCAGCACACTATGGATCTTCAAGTACATCCAAATGGTGTTTATTAAAGAAATATCACATCACAAACAGTGCAACGTTTCCGAGCCGCATGATCTTTCTTCAATAAAAAACATTTGGATGTAATTGAAGATCCATGGTGTTCTGTCGTGTATGCTCCAGTACCCAGCTCATGGTCGCTGCAGCACCCAGTACACTTGTGAGCTTATACGAGGAATGTGTACGATGAAAATATGGACTGTCATCCTATTTGTCCCGCTGACCACTGTTACCAAGACTAAAGGTGGACAAGCACCAGTAGAATGTCATTTGAAAGTTTTAATTTTTAATGTTCGCCCTGACAGACCTACCCGTCACCACCGTGGACTCCTTCCGCTTCCTCGGGACCACCATCACCCACGACCTCAAGTGGGAGCCCACCATCGGCTCCCTCATCAAGAAGGCCCAGCAGAGGATGTACTTCCTACGGCAGCTGAGAAAAGCAAAGCTGCCGGTGCAGATGATGGTGCAGTTTTACACGGCCATCATCGAATCCATCCTCACCTCCTCCATCACCGTGTGGTACTCTGGAGCCACAGCCAGGGACAGACAGAGACTGCAGCGCATTGTGCGCTCTGCAGAAAAGGTGATCGGCTGTAGCCTTCCATCCATCCACGACCTGTACGTCTCCAGGACTCGGGGACGAGCAGGTCGGATCACAACCGACCCTTCTCACCCTGGACATGGACTATTTCAGCCACTCCCCTCAGGCAGGAGGCTACGGTCCATGCGGACCAGAACCTCCCGCCACAAAAACTGTTTCTATCCATCTGCTGTGGGACTCATGAACACTTAACACTTGACACTTTACACACTGTAATTTTTGTACTTTGCCACTTGACACTTTGACACTGTAAATTTTTCATTTGCATTTGCACATGCCCCAGTCTAAATAGCCTGTACAGTTTTCTTATCCAACCCTGTAAATCTTGTGATTACTTTTGTATTTATCGTGTTTTTTACTTAGTATTTTTTATTTTTTTGTATTTTTTGTTATTCTTCTTTTGCGCCAAAACACCAAGACAAATTCCTAATCCGTGAACCTTGTTTACAGATCATGGCAATAAACCTTTTCTGATTCTGATTTTGAATTAGCTAGTGGATACTGGGGTCAAACTGATGATTATTTTCAACTGTAGTGAAGGGAAAAGTTTAAGGAGCAGGATGGAAAATGGTTTCTGAACATAAGTGAAAAATTGTACATAATGCATTGCGCAAGTGCTAGGCAAAAAAAACCCTGTGTAATACATATGGGGTTTCATTCAAGTATTCAAGGAGCAGTTCTGGATGAAATTTTAGGTTTTGAACAAAATTAGTTGACCTAATGATGACAAGATCGAATGCTATGACGAGATTTTCGATACAAACATTTGAAAGAAATTCAACCGGTAGAACGCCAGCTTAAAAGTTTGGAATAATCCAAAGTTCTGAGTTGACGGCAGAACAAAAACAAATGGGAAATTCTCTAAATGGAGACAACTGTTCTAGAGATGATTGTCTGAAGCTAACCATACAGGAATCGGTCATAATTTGAGCCCGGTCGAGTTGGGTCAGAGCCTGTCAGCACCATCTGGTTTGACAAAAGATTATTTACAACCCAGTTGAGCGGGGTAGAAAGTCCTATCAGATGCAATCACTGTTCACGTATTCAGGTGGTGCTGGTGCTGCAGTTGACTGAATAAAATAGCCTGTTTAGTGTGGATGGAGGAGTCTATTGTTTTATCACTGGCAGAACTGGATGAATCTATAAGTGTATGGCTACATCAAATACAAGAGGTTTTTTCTCACTTCCTGTTGTGTCCTATAGGACAGGAAGTGGAGAAAAAAATCTCTCAACTGGGACACAGATGGTAAAAAAATAACCTGATAAGCCTTCCTTTCTCTATCCAAAATAAAAACATGCTCTTGTTTGGAGATACAGGTGTACTTCAGCCAGGAGAAGTGTTCAACCTAAGAGATAGACCTCCATGTGGAAGAGATTCCTTACCCGCAGGACTGGGAGAGTTGAGACAGCTGAGCGAGTCTGCAAGACTGAGAGAGCTGCTGCAACTAGGAAGTCCAGGGGACTAGAGGGGATCTGTAACTCTCGGAAGAGTGAGAGAGCCTGGGGTGCCAGTAGATCCCCTATCTAGAGGCCAGGGGTGGGCCCATGCAGCAAGGTGCTCTAACTAAGGCTGAGTGAGTCAGGAGAGCCAGAGAACAGGATCTGAGGGACCAATGCTAAGAACAGTGTTGCTGATAAGAGAACCAGATGGCATTTTCGTTTGACTGTTCTGCCATTTGAAGCTGACAACTCTGCACAGACAACTGTTTTGTTGGACTTTTCTTGCAGTTTGTTTTAATAAAAGTGGGACAGTTTGAACTGGCATGATTAAAAAACGCTCAGTACCACTGAGCTTGATCACCCCATATCACACTACCTACGGTAGAAGTATCAGTTTTTAGATGGACAGACCTTTTAAAGCAATAAAGGATGATACACTACACAAGATGAATAAAATAAAGCAAAATCTAGCCATATAGATCATCTTGGGCATTTTCTACTTCCACTAGCCACTGTTGATGGGGCATTGAAAATGCCCACTGGCTTCAGTCTGGCCCCTATAAAGTTTTAAGCTGGCTGTACGCAGTGAATTTCACCTGAATTGCTGAATTCAAGCCTTGGATGGACCTCTCGGTGTCAACCAGCTCAACAAACCTTGACTTTAAAATGGAAGGAGTGGAAAATTGGAAAGGTGGAAGAGCTGGTTAACACCAACAGCAACCACTAATGGCTGGCCACTGGTGTGCAATTTGAAACAGTGCATCACACTCCAACTTTTTTTTAATTGAACTTTATTGAAATGTTACAAAGTGGGTGACATTTTCCTGCCATAGCGCTGTCCTTGTTCTCTCCAAGTATGGAAATTTAGGCCCCCCACTTTTTGCTGTTCATGCTCTTATCCAATTCTCCCCCTTGTAATGACTACAACTGGCCCAAAAGCGCAATAAAATGTGAGAAAATGTCAATCCACTAAATTCTATTGGCCGCAGCACTGTGCAATGGATTGCATCACAACACGCTACACTAATGACGTGCACAACACTGCAGAACAGTTGTGTGAACTACCACAATAGGAGACAAGGCTTTTAGCCTTGTCTATGTGTTAGGAATGTGTTGGAAAAGGCTGCCCAGCACAGCCCAACGTATCTGGTGTGAATCAGCCCTTAGACTCGGTTCACACTGCTGCAAGAATCCATGCAATTCCAGTGAGGGTTTCCGCATCGCATACAACTTGCAGGTAGTTCACACTGCCCTATGCGAACCACTGCGAGTGTCAATACAAAGTTAATAACACCCCCAGATTGGTTCGCATGTCGCAGTGTGAACTGTCAATTCGGACAGGAATCACATTACATGGGTGTGAACACTCATGCGATTTGATTCTGGTGCAAATCAAAAAAAGGGTCGCGCACGACTTTGGCCCGAATGCAATGAAAATTCAGCCATAAAATCTGTATGGCTGAATTTGCATCGCACAGACATCGCATGTGATTTGCACAGCACTGTAGTGTGAATCACATGCGATATCTGACATCTCAGCAGTGTGAACCTGGCCTTAGATTTCCCTCTATGTGTGTATGGCTAGCAGTAAAGTGACACTAAATTCTGTTTGAAAAAATAATTCTATTCAGGTATGTATTCCTAACTCAAAATGTATTTTCTACTGCTCTCAGGCTCCTCTAAATCTCCGAATTCCTTCTTTTTTTTTGCTGCTGTGATCTAACTTAAGACTGGTACACACTAATGTTTCGTAAAACCTAGGGGGCTGTATGAAGAAAAGCGGACAGCTTCAGTAAGAGTCGCCATATTAACAGTCTGATATTAGTACAGTGATTTCTTGCTGAGCTGTGTCCTGACGGGGACGTCGGGGGCACAGGGCATGCACCCCCCCCCATTGCTTTTTTTTGCTCTCAGCCTCCTCCACATCTTCAAGTCCCTTTTTATTGCTGCTTTGCTGCTGTTATCTGACTTTGTTAGAGGACGGTCTCCTTACCTTAAAGAGGAAGTAAACCCTAATGGGTTTTACTTCCTCTTTATTACCCTGCAATGTAAAAGCATAATGGTCTAGTATGCATCACATATTAGCCCATTATGTGGCACTTATCTGCATTGGAAGCCCGCGATGTCCCCGCTCCAGGCCACGTCCATCTTCTGCCCCTCTTCCTTCCGGGGCCGCGAACTCCGGCTCTGTGACTGGCTGGAATCACATGACGTCACTCCCGTGCATGCGCGCGGGAGCCGCCAATCGCAGCACAATCTCAGTGAAGAAACGGCATGGAGGCCGCTTCTTTACTGAGCATGTGCCCGATGATGTGGGCACATGTGAGTACACTGTATATCTCCTACACCATGCAGGTTTAGGAGATATGCTGGGAACATACAAGTAAGCCTTATCATAGGCTTACCTGTAGGTTAAAGTGGTTGTCAAGGGTCAAGGGTTGACATCCACTTTAAGAGGCAGATGTCCTGCCTGGAATTGACTCCGATCTCCCCTCCTCCTCCCTCCCCTGTCCAAGCTGGGGGGTGCTCGATGGCTGAGCCACTGTGGGTGAGCCATCCCTGGAGTCCCAGTGGTGGCTGGTGGGTCGATCTGTCTTCCCCTGCTTTTCCTCCGGCCGTGGATCTTCTCCCTCCTCCCCCTTGGTCAATAAGATCGCTTCTCCTTTTGGCTACTTCCTGATTGGTTGGGAGGAGAATCAGTGTTACAATAGTGAATATTCATTCATTACTGTCAAACAACTAGGTGGGCTTCGGGCACAGTGCTCTGTGCCCCGAGCTCACCCTTTTTCAAAGCCTATTAAAGCCTCTGGCTCTAATCATGTGCTTCAACCCCCCTATTGTAATCCATGCATCTGGCACCATGCATGTAGATTAGGGTCTGGACGCATGGATGGGATTGGGGTGCCCGTGCATCCCTAATGGATGGGCCTCCACTGGTAGCCACCTTCTCACGCTCACTTCGGAGATGGACTATGGGATTTGTAGTGTACATAGAGCAGTGCGCATGACTGTAGCTAACATGCACTGCTTGCTCCAAACAAATGGAAGTGGTGGGGGGAGAGGTTTGCAAGGTCCCAGACAACAAGGAGGCAGAAAAACACAGTAAAAAACAGTTTTATGAAAAATAGATTACAGGGCAAATAAATAGTGGATGTGTATAGATCCTTTTTGGAGAATAAGGATATTGTTTAGTGTCACTTTAAAGATCGTAAACTGGTCCTTCATTTAGAAAGTTTAAGGATCTCTGCTTTCAGATCCCCTAAAGCTACTCTTTCAGAGGCCATGCTTACTCCTATAATGTAAGCCATCAATTCCTAAGATGCAAAGGTTTGGATAAAGCCAATTTTCAGCTGAGATCCTTACCCTCCCTATGGGACCTAAGCAGGGATGACTCTCATAATAGTTGTATAAACAAGGAAATAGTTTATGTAAGTGATAGCCCTGTTTATTCAACATGCTGCAAACACTGTTTTTTCTAAAAAGATTAAGGCTGATCAGCTATCTGTATGTTTATCCAACACCTTGGAAGTATCACGCTACCCCCACCGAAGACCTTCATATACAACCCTTATTTAGGCAGTGCTGAAAAATGACAGATACTCATAGTAGACGGATGGGTGGGAGCGCCTCTCATCAAACATTCTTATCACCAATTCCGTATGGTTTATTATTGTAATCTCAAAGCAAGTGTGTAAAATACAGCAAAGTGTTTAACATAGGCTTCCCATGGAATTTAAAGTGAATCTATCATCAAAATGTAAAATCGTTTAGGCTCGGTTCACACCTAGGCAATCCAACTTTGCTAGGCGATTTGAAAGGGATTCGAAAGCGATTTGAAAGAGACTTCAGAGCTACTTTGGGCATTACAATGCACCTGAAGCGACCTCCGTGCCAGGAGACTTTGCCCATGGCCAATCAGAGAAGAGAGGGAGGAGGGTTGCCTTAAAAAATTGTTTTCTTTTTCCTGTAAAGTTGCTTCTTCATAGACAGTGATCCGACTTGGAAGCGACTTCCATTGACTTCTATGGGCTCAAATCGCCTAGAAGTCGCTTTGGAATAGTACAGGAACCTTTTTTGAAATCGCCCTGGAGTCGGAGCGACTTGAGTAGCGCATATTAAGACGGCTCCATTCATTTCAATGGGATTTCTGATGTCAGGCGATTTGAGGCGAATTGGGGCGACACAAGTCTGATCGCAAATCACCTAGGATCGCCTAGGTGGGAACCGGCCCTTATTCATAGCCACATTGTATTTCAATTATTTCTAGCCTACTCCTAATAATCTGAACAATCTTCAAGTTTGTAAACTTACTTTGTGAAGATCACCACATTTATTTCCATGTGCCTTTTACTCACTATGCCCTGTGAGTAGGCACTGCTGTATTACCCATTTCACTGAGCCTGCCTTCTGAACAACAGAGGTGCTGAGAGGAGGAGTTTCAAGGAGGCTGAATCAGTACAGGAATCACTGCTTGTAGGTAGCAAGGTACCATGGGATATGTAGTCCTTAGAAACTGAAAGTGAACAGCAGAGGAGGAGCTGCAAAGCATGATGGGATCCAGGAAGTTGTGGAAAGAGATGGCCAGCAGACAGACAGACAGCACAACATGAAAGGAGATTTTTCAAATAAGCTTATAACAGATTGTCAAGGATAACTCTTGTCTGTATTGTATTGCTGATGTTATAAAATGAAAAGTGTATGCTGTGACCATGGATCTCTTTTAGGCCTCATGCACACAGGATGTTAAATAAAAACGTTCTAAAATTGGCAGTAGCTTTTTAGTGAGTTTTCCAGCTTTTTTCAGCGTTTTTGCACGTTTATGAGTGTTTGAGCTGAAAAAGGTCTCACAGAACCCACTGGTCTTGGTTTTTTTTATTTATAGCTCAAAAACATCACTGCTAAAAACAGTTGATAAGAGCCTATGTGTGCATGAACACATAGGATAACATGATGGAGGGTTTATTGACTGTAGGAAAAAATGTCTGAACCTAATCCTGGGGGGGGGGGGTCAAGTCGGATCATAATGGTGGGAGCCCACTGATTTGAATAGAGACAGAGAAACGCATGAAGAGGCTTAACGCTGTGTATACAACGTTAAGACACATTTTTGCACCTTTTTCGTCAGAGCGTTTATACAGCGGAAAAACGTCTCTCAGAACCTACTAATCTTGGGGGGGTTTTTTACAGCTCAAAAACGCCCCAGCCAAAAACAGTTGACAACAGCCTATGTGTGGATGAACACATAGGATAACATGATGGGGAGTTTATTGACTGTAGGAAAAAACGTCTGAACCTAAAAACAGCAGCTGTAAAAACGTCCTCTGTGCATGAGGCCTTCACGTAAAGCCAGTTCACTTTACGGCTCATTCACACAAGCAGACGGCGTGAAGATATGCGCTGGAAGGAAACAGTGCAGATTCAACAATCCTTAGTACATTGCTTTACTTTTTAGGAACAACTTTATTGAAATCCATCAAGCGAAATTCCATTCAGTTCTATTGCCAGCAGCGCAGGGCTCTTTCACATGAATGGCAGTGCAGTGATTGCTCTGAAAAGCAATCTGTAGTGGATGACTTTATAAATGGCTGTATAGCAGGGGCTGGCTGGCGTTCAGGAGGTGATATTGTTGTTTTTCAATTGTCTGCTTCTTTTTTTTTTTGCTGTGCTGCTGTGAGTGGGGTGTTGCACTGTATAGTGCATTGAGGTGCCATTCAGATATTCCTCACTCCGATTAGGTGCATCACCATATGTTGCCATCGCGTACATATTTAACCACTTCCACACCGCGCACTGTATATTTACTGCGGCAGTGTGGATGCGTCCCACGAATCGGCGTAAATAAACAGCGATTTGCGGAGTGGCCACTAGGCACTTGCCGTACTCCGGAGGAGTGTGCCCGCGGCTCGGGCGGACCCAAAGAACGGGGAACCGCCGATGTAAACATGGCGGTTCCCCATTCTGACAGTGGGGACATAAGAGATCTACTGATCCCTGTCACTGGGATCAGTTAGCTCTCTTATGCCCATGGTAGCCCAGCCCCCCCACAGTTAGAACACACCCAGGGAACACAGTTAACCCCTAGATCTCCCCCTGCAGGTTAACCCCTTCACTGCCAATGACATTTATACAGTAATCAGTGGACATTTAAATTTCTGATCGCTGAATAAATGTCATTGGTCCCAAAAAAGTGTCAAAAATGTCCGACATGTCCGCTGCAATATCGCAGTCCCAATAAAAATCGCAGATCGCCGCCATTACTAGTAAAAAAAAAATAATTAAAAACCCCAGAAATGAATTCTCATCATCCATAAACGCAGCAACGTATGCGCAAACCAATCAATAAACGCCGATTGCAATTTTAATATGAGGAAGAATATAAATCGGCCAAAACCGATGAAACAAAAATTTTTTTATATTTTTTTTTGGATTTGTATTTTAGCAAAAAGTAAGAAAAACTGTGTTTTTTTTTCAAAATTGTCGCCCTTTTTTTGTTTATAGCGGCGATCAGAAATGACGCAGAGGCGATCAAATACCACCAAAAGAAAGCTCCATTTGTGGGAAAAAAGGATGCAAATTTTGTTTTGGGCACAACGTCGCACAACCGCGCAATTGTCAGTTAAAGCGACGCAGTGCCGAATCGCAAAAAGTGCTCTGGTCCTAAAGTGGGAAATCCTTCCGGGGCTGAAGTGGTTAAATAGGCCCTTGAAGTTGAACTCCAGGTATGCAGCTAAACACACATATGAAATACATACTGTATATGCTATCTGTATTACCTGCCAAAGAATTTATATTTCTGTCCCTCTAGATTTGAGATTTAAACAGCTGAACCATGCAACACAGAAATGTCTGACCTGATTTTTCTCTGTTGCAATGAACTTACACTTACAAGTCCTGATCCTTTTCCAGCCTGTGACTAGACCGTTAAGAAGCAGCAGACTGATGCGCTCATCTCTCTGTCACTCTGCTCTCTCCTACTCCCAGCATTTCCCTTGTAAGCACATGAGCACTGCATCAAACCTGATTGGCTTCTCAAGCTGCTTCTCCCTCTCTCAATCTGAGCTCTGCTGCAAAGGGCATTTTAAGAGGCTGCTATCAAGTCGAATTCAGATACTTGCACTAATAATTACTTTTAACATTGTCATAAAGTATACAGAGCTAGATTAAAGTCCTAGTCACGCTTCGCATAGTGGGAACCCGCGTTTCAGCTCGCAATTTTCTGTGAGTGCTTTTCACACGATTCCGCATTTATGCCCTTTTTAATTCAATGGGCTGCCCTGTGAGCGTTTGTTGCCCAAAAGAAACTCCTGCTCCTTTTTGGGTGACGAGCTTCACGTGATGTTTAAAGGTGCGTTTTGATGCAGTGTGATTCTTTCGCGCGTCAATCGTGGCAAAATCCCACTACTTTTGAGGTACTATATGAATAAATGGCACCCAAAGTGTGTCGTGCCTTTTGCGGCAATTCTGTCCGCGATTCCAAATCAACAAGAGGCCTTAGGGCTCAGTTAGACTTGTAGAACAATGTGGTTGAGCCAAATTTTTACTGTCCCCTTAAGCTGCAAAGCCAGATATATGGGGGCTTATACATGCCATAACCATGATGCTTCACTTCAGGGCCATTGATCCCCTCTGTCATAGAAACATAGAAAAGTGACGGCAGAAAAAGACTGAGTAGTCCATCGAGTCTGCCCCTTTTTATTTATTTATTTATTTTTATTTATTTATTTTTTTAATATTTTTTTTTTTTTACATTAACCTTGTTGTCTGACTATAGATTTATGTTTATCCCAAGCATGTTTGAAGCCATTTACTGCTGACTGTCTCACAACCTCTGTTGGTAGTTTATTCCAATCATCAACCACCCTTTCAGTAAAATAATACTTTCTAAGATTAGATCATGCTTCACAGGCAGTATCGCTGCCCAGCGCAACCCATTCAAGTAAATAAGGCTGTGTTGCAACCGTGTGCAATGCATGCGGTTGCATCGCTGTGGTGCAACATTGATATATCACCCCCTCACCACCTGTCAAACACCTCTGAAAAGCAATCCATCATGGATCACTTTTCAGGGCTGCAGCAATAACAGGCGCATGTCTAAATGTAGCTTCACTTATGTCTTTTATATCTGCCTGGAGATTAGATATAATCTAAAAATCCTTTGCATTTATGATAAATATCTGCTTGAAACACTTAAAAAAATGATTTAATATGAAAAAGTAATGTGATGAATGATGCTACCAAACATATCACATTTCTCCTCTTTTCTCACTGTAGCAAGTGGCAGGAAAAAATGCTTTTAAAAGTCATCAAACATCTGGAAACAATCGTGTTATGTGGCTCTAATACGTTGCAGCCAAACCGATGAGCTAAAATAGTTGATGTGAGTGGTGGACAGAGAAGACGGCACATAAGTCCGCTCTACTGACATGACAGATTCTTTGAGCGGAGCACCATGGGATGCAAACACTACAGGAATGCCGTGGAAGTGCAGAACAGAAATACATTATGTGCCTTGGTTACTGGAGGCATACTGTTCTTTCTCGTGGATGAATGAGATTACAGGAAAATTGAATTTTCAATACATTCCCGTCAAAGCAGAACATTTAATAATTGGTATTTACGTTACTTATTGAGTTTGCTCGCTGCAATTCTGGCAGGGTCTGCACCTGATCGACTAGAACACAGTGACCCCAGGTGGCAGGAAGAGGTATGGTAGATGTCTGAAGCAGAAAAAGGAACAGCAGGTTTCTTTTGTTTTGTAGGGAAGACATCAAGACTTTAAGGTCTCATTTGTGGTTAGTAAACTGGCCATGGTGCAAATATACTGCACATACCTACCTGCGGCCAGGAATCCAGGTGGCCTGATCAGCAGCAGTTGCTTAACCTGTATAACTCAACAACAGGCTGAAAGGAATTGGGGCTGTCCAAGGCTGTTATTTGTCCCTTCAGCAGTTACCTGCAATCTGTCTGCGTCCAGGGTTGGACATCTGTCCATAACTGCATAGCTGTGGACAGGATCCCTGCTGTTCTGATCCTCCTCTACGCTTGTACAAATCAATGACAGGCTGAAAGCAGGTGGGGCTGTCCACGGCTGTAAGCACGTATCCGCACATGCAATGGTTACCTGCAATCTGTGTGCGTTGAATGTGCATGCTTACAGCCACAGACAGTCCCAGCTCCTCTCAACCTGTTATTGAGTTGTACAGGCTGAGCGGAACACCTAGGATCCTGGCCACAGGTATCCGTAGAATATGTGCCGCACCATGGCTGATTTAGGACATGTGAATGAGGCCTAACTAAATGAAATTGTTAACCACTTGAGCCCCGGAAGGATTTCCCACGTTAGGACCAGAGCACTTTTTGCGATTCTGCACTGCGTCGCTTTAACTGACAATTGTGCGTTCATGCGACACGCGAAATTGACATCCTTTACCCAAACGAAATTGACATCCTTTATTTCCCACAAATAGAGCATTCTTTTGGTGGTATTTGATCACCTCTGTGTCACTTCTGATCACCGCTATAAACAAAAAAAGAGCGACAATTTTGAAAAAACAAACAATATTTTTAACTTTTTGCTATAATACATATCCAAAAAAAAAAATTAAAAAAAACCTAATTTATTCACCAGTTTTGCCCGATATATATTCTTGCACATATTTGTGGCAAAAAAAAAATCACAATCGGCGTATATTGATTGGTTTGCGCAAAAGTTGCCGCGTTTACAAACCATGAGAATTATTTTATGGCTTTTTACTATTTTTTTTTTTTTTACTAGTAATGGCGGCGATCTGCAATTTTTAGCGAGACTGCGACATTGCAGCAGACAAGTCGGAAATTTTTTACTCTTTTTTGGGGACCATTGACATTTATACATCGATCAGATTTTAAATATCCACTGATTACTGTATAAATGTTACTGGCAGGGAAGGGGTTAACCTGCAGGGGGCAATCTAAGGGTTAACTGTGTTCCCTGTATGTGTTATAACTGTATGGGGGTTGGGCTGCCAGGGGCATGAGAGATCTAACTGATCCCGAGTACAGGGATCAGTAGATCTCTGTAATGCCGCCTGACATATCGGGAAACCGCCGTGTTTACATCAGTGGTTCCCCGCTTTTCTGCTCTAACAGACGATCGCGGGTTGCCGGCGGATGTCGAGTCTGCCCGACCCATGGCCCAGCTCAGAAAGCGTTGTGGAGGGCATGTTTATAGATGGCGATTCGTGTTACGCTGCCACTCTGCAGCAATAAATGTACGTGAGCCAGTCGTTAACCGGTTAAAGTATCACTAAACCCACATCATAAAAAACTATCAATAAATGGTGTATTACATGCAGTTCATAGTCACTATGAGGTTTGTTTTCTGTATTTTGCAAAAATCCCCGCTGATCCTGCTGCTCTCTATCTCCCCCTTTTGTCCGTGTCACCACTGCAGCTAAGGATTTTGCAGAGTAGGGTTGGCAGCTCTGCACATGCTCAGTTTTCAGTGAGTTTCTATGCTGAGCATTTCCTCCTTATCACATCTGAGCAGCCCATGTGACTATGGGCTCCTCCTCCATGTCCACTAACCAGCTATACACAATGGGGTTGGGATATTACATGCAGGTTGATGGAGACTTCACTTCCTTGCTATTCTAAGACACAGGCTGGAGGGGCGTGACATAGCCTGTGACTGGCAGAAATCCACCCACACCATGTTATTACCAAAAATAATAAAGATTTGATTTCAAATATCTTTGTATGACAATTTAAAACAGTTTATTAATATTATTTTTTTATTTTTACTCTGTAACCCCCTTTCACACGGACATTCTGAGTGAGGGGACCACTTTTGCTCAGCTGGGATTGCTCTGCTGATCCCCGCTGAGCAGGTGGATGACAGATCCGTCTCCACTCACTGTGCAGAGACAGATCTGTCAGAGCACTACTCTCGTCTATGGGAAATCGGATGAAAACGGACCGTCTGTTGTCATCCGATCCGATCCCAAGACGGATGGAAAAATAAGGTTTCTATGGGAGAGGAGCGGATCAGAGAGCGGCGGATGTCAGCAGACATGTCGCCGCAGACATCCATCTCTCCATAGAGGAGAATGGACCGTCCGTTCAGGCCTGCCTGAAAAAGGACAGACGGACCTGAATGGGACATCCGTGTGAAAGGGGCCAAATGCTGTTTTTTTTAGGTTTTTTTGAACATGTGACCAGCAGAAGAGGACTAGAAGCTTCTCCTGCTTATGTTTCCCTGCAGACCGGCTGGGAAAGATCTGGGTCATGTGACCGCTGTATATCAATTAGGAATAAGGTACTTAGATATTCTTTTTTTATTAAAATAATTACAGTGCCATCATCCCCATACAGAAAGAGAAGAGATTGTGTAAACTAAAGAAGTACAGCCAAAGCTCATTTCGCTGTACTTCTCCTGTGGATCACAGGAGTGCAATTCATTCTGCCATCCTGTGACTTGTTTTCAGAAGACAGTTGGCTGACGTCAAAGCCAGTCGGGATCTTCCCACCTGCCTGGACCGGCACCCAGCTCAGCGCCTCAGTGAGCCGCCGAGAGTCTGAGCTGCTCCCACCCCCTCCACAGCCCAGCTCTGAGCAGACAGAGGTGACTGACAGTCACCAGCTTTTTGCTCAGGGAGCTCTGAGAACCAAGCGATCGGCAGTGTTTGATCTCTCTGTTCTCAGTCTTAGAGCCGACGGGGGACAAATGCAGGTAAGTATGATTCTACAAAAAAAATTCCCATACTTCTCTTTTAAACAGTGTGTATTTAGTATCACTTTGTCATTCGGGAACTAAAACAAAAATACAATCACCCTGCAAAAAAAGACTGCTCATACTTACCTTTCTGGCAGGTGTCAATTCCAAGCTTCCCTCTCTTGCACCAGAAAACAAACATTTTTGGCAAAACTGAAAGCCTAGTTCCCGACTGTGCACTGTGGTTCAGCCTCTCAGCCCCTACATCACTATAATGTCCTATAATGGCATAGGACTCAGTGGGAAGAACCACAGCACAGAGCAGGGGACAGGCTGTAGCTCGGCAAGAGAGCAAAGCTTGGAGTCACCACACCCCAGAGGTTAAGTATGAGCAATCGTTTCCTGCAGAGGGCTGCAATTTACATTTGAATCCCCTAGTGACTGGGTCAGTTTAAAGTAGATTTAATACCAAACATTAACATCTCATAGAAACTTTAACATGATAATGTCATTTCAAAGTCATTTTCAATATTTTAAAATCTACAGCTTTCATTACAATACTCACTGGTGGTCCTGCCACGAGGGTTCTTGTTCAGACATCTGCTGTTATAGGGTGACAACCAGCAGCTGGTGCTCAATATTTTGGGGGAGGGTGTCAAACTAACCCCACGGGAGACAGATGGGAAGGCTGCTATTCCCCCCCCCCCACGGGAGACGGCCAGGAAATCAGTGACCGACCATGCCCCCCCGCGGGAGACGGGCGGGAGGGAGGAGATCTCGCCCCCCCGTGGGAGACAGATGGGAATGCGTCGATCACAGGCTTTACCTTAGGAGGCAGGGGAGAGGAAGAGCCGGGCCGTTGCTTCTTCTCCCATGAGGTGTGTCCTGAGAAACAATTGGCCAGGGAGACCTAAGACTCCCGGGCCAATCGGGTCCCAGGACCCGCTTCCTGATTGGCCCACAATTCGCTATTGTCACACAACTGGGTGGACTCAGGGCGTAGTGCATCCTCTGCATTTTTGTTGCAAAATCTTTCCTGCTGACCACATAATTGGTACATGCACTGCACCATCTAGTGGGTGAAGGGTAAAAGCACATCCTATTCATACTGGCAGGAATTCAGTTTTATTTATTTTCATATGACTGAGACCTGCTAGCAATGATATGCAGAAAAAAAGAACCACTCACATAGGAATGTGGGTGCTTGATTAAAACTGTATCTCTGTGACTGTTAGAGCCATACAGATGAGTGACTTAACATCTTATGACTGTCATCTGGACAGCACAGTTGGCTTTGTGGATAGCACATCTGCCTTATAGCACTGGGTTCCTTGGTTCAAATCGTGGCCACTACCTTCATGGAGTTTGCATGTCTTCCCTGTGTTCACATGGGCAGCCCTTGGTTTTCTCCTAAACTACCATGCTGGTAGGTTACCTGCTCCTGTCTACATTGGTCCTACATAGACAGTTATTGTTTCATACGCTTTGGTACTTAAAGTGTATGTAAATCCCAAATCTATTTTTTAAAATCACGCCTAACTGTTTAAAGTTTTCCTAACCATGTGTCCTCCAGAAGAGTTATCCCTCATGACCACGCCATTTTTTGGGGATACTCAACTGCATTACATTTACTGACAATTGTGCAATGCTGACCCTAAATTAAATGTATGTCCTTTTTTCCCCACAAATAGAGCTTTATTTTTGTGGTATTTGATCACCACTGCGTTTTTCTTTTTTTTTTGCGCTGTAAACGAAAAAAGGCCGACCATTTTGAAAAAAAAAAACTATATTTTTTACTTTCTGCTATAAAACATATCCAATAAAAAAAAAACGTAAAAAAAAGTCTTCATAAATTTAGGCCAATATGTATTCTGCAACATATTTTTGGTTAAAAACATCCCAATAAGCGTATATTGATTGGTTTGTGCAAAAGGTATAGCGTCTACAAACTATGGGATATATACTGGAATTTTTATTTATTTATTTATTTATTTTATACTAGTACTGATGGCAATCAGCGACTGGTAGTGGGACTACGATATTGCAGCAGACAATTGGACACTAACAGACACTTTGCGGGAACCAGTGACACTAATACAGTAATCAGTGCTAAAAATATGCACTGTTATTGTACTAATGGCACTTGGCTGGGAAGGGGTTAAACATCTAGGGTCATCAAAGAGTTAAATGAGTGCCTAGCCAGTGTGTTACTGTACTGTGTGTGGTGTTTTTACTAAGGGATGTGATGGATTTTACTCCCTACTGTCATGACTGAGCTCTGCCTTGTTTACATATGCAGAGCTCTGACCAGCTTCTCTTCCCGACGATTGGTGAGTGCTGGCGGACATCCATTCGCTGGCACCTGCTGAACATCCTCTGCTGTGACTAATCACAGCAGATACAGCGCATCCCCTAGGTTTAAGGGCAGAATCACATATATCCAGTATATGTGATCCTGCCCAGAACGGCTGCCCTGTAGCAGTAAATCTGCTATGGGGAGGTTGGGAAGTGGCTATACAAATCATTTTAAGTTCCTAGAGATCCTGTCAGTAGCAACACTTCCTGCTGCAGGCTGACAACGTTAAGTCACTGCCTTAAAGTGGTTGTCAACCCTTGACAACCACTTTAACCTACAGGTAAGCCTATAATAAGGTTTACTTGTAGGTTCCCTGCATATCTCCCAAACCTGCACGGTTTAGGAGATATACAGTGTATTGTGATGTGCCCACGTCATCGGGCACATGGGCAGTGAAGAAACGGCCTCTGTGCCATTCCTTCACTGAGATCATGCCGCGATTGGCAGCTCCCGTGCGCATGCGCAGGAGTGACGTCGCACGACTCCAGCCAGTCACAGAGCCGGAGTCCGCGGCCCCGGAAGGAAGAGGGGCAGAAGGTACCGTGGCCTGGAGCGCGGAAAATTGCAGGCTTCCAATGCAGGTAAGTGTCACATAATGGGCTAATTTGCAATGCATACTAGCCCATTATGCTTTTACATTGCAGGGTAATAAAGAGGAAGTAAAACACATCAGGGTTTACTTCCTCTTTAAAAGTAACAGCAGCATTGTCAGCCTGCTGTACACACACCTTTAATCGGTTGCTGCACTGCCTATCTAGTAGACCTGATAATCCACCCAATCGACAACTAAAGGAGCGTGCACAAGGCACGCTTTGATAAATGATAAATTTCTTTTCCAATCAATCTCTCCTAAATAACTAATCTATAATGTAGTCAACAACCCATTCCCTCAATATGCCACATATAGGCATATTCAATTGATAGTTAAAGTGGTTGTCAACCTGTGACAACCACTTTAACCTACAGGTAAGCCTATAATAAGGCTTACCTGTAGGTGCCCTGAACATCTCCTAAACCTGCACGGTTTAGGAGATATACAGTGTACTAGATGTGCCAACGTCATTTTGGCACATGCGCAGTGAAGAAACGGCCTCCGTGCCATTTCTTCACTGAGATTGTGCCGTGACTGGCGGCTCCCGCATGCATGCCCAAGAGTGACATCACGCAACTCCGGCCAGTCACAGAGCAGGAAGGAAGGGGGGCTGAAGATGGACGTAGCCTGCACAGGGGACATCGCTGGACGCCGCAGGCATCATTTGCAGGTAAGTGACACATAATGGGCTACTATGCGATGCATAGTAGCCCATTATGCTTCTACTTTGCACGGGAATATAGAGGAAGTAAACCCCATCAGGGTTTACTTCCTCTTTAAAGTGATTGTAAAGTCTGTTTTTTTTTTAAATAAACAAACAAACATGTTATACTTACCTGCTCTGTGCAATGGATTTGCACAGAGCAGCCCCGATCCTCCTCTGCTCGGGCCCCTCTTCGGTGCTCCTGGCCCCTCCCTCCTGTTGAGTCCCCCCACAGCAAGCAGCTCGCTATGGGGGCACCCAAACTGAGCTGCAGTTTGGCCCTGCCCCTCTCTCTCTCCTGATTGTCAGCAGCAGTAGCCAATGGTGTCACTGCTGTGTCTTAGCCAATCAGGAGGGAAAGTCCCGGACGGCAGAGGGACTCGTGGACATTGCTGAGTAGAGAGGGGGCTCAGGTAAGTATTAGGGGGGCTGCTGCAGACAGAAGGCTTTTTTATCTTAATGTATCAAATGCATTAAGATGAATAAACTTTCTGCCTTAACAACCCCTTTAAGATACGATCGTAATCTGTGATCACAGTTATCAATTGTATCTCAGTTTCCATCATGTAATCTCATAACCCCATCGATAAAAATATGATCAAATATGACCAATCGAAAAAAAATGATCAATAATATTCCAGCCTGGCTCAACAAACCCCAGTATTAGTTGCACCTAAATCAAAGTTAAGGTTCAGTTGTTTGTAGATTCAAATGTTTTGATCAAATCACACATCTGTCAGATAAAAAAAAAATCAAAGCATGTGTGGCCTACGTGAAGAAGATTGTACAGATTTTATACCATCAGATTATATAGCATTCACCAGCCTGCATCAGGAAGTGTTGTTACTGGCAGGATCTCCAGGTTAAAAAAAAAATTGCAACAGATTCACAACAAATATTTGCTTTACTGTACAGTGAGGTGTGTGGCCAAACATCCTGACAAATAGATTTGGGGTTTACAAACACTTCAAATACAAAAACAAGAACTGTCTATGTAGCTATCTTAGCAACCAATCAGATTCATATTTTTATTTTTATACCTGCAACATTTTATTACAGCTTGAATCTGATTGGTTACTGGAGGTACAGTGAGACGCTAGAATACAACATTACACAATGTTTATAACTTGGCAGACAATTCTGTGAATGGAGGAAGTTCTTAGTAAGAGATGTATAGGCCACCTGGCATCTTTATGGTTCTGGTAAATCTATCCTTAGCCCATGTAATACACCAAGCCAGAACAGCTGCTACCGAACACCACTGTAAATACAATCGTCTTCTAAATACTCATTGCTCTAGACATTACCGTTGTATTTTTTAGACATTAACACATATCTCTATACTATGTGATTATTCACAGTAATTCAGAACGGGTATAACAGAAGCTAAACCTCATAATATACAATATACACACACAATTACACGTTGGTGTGCAAGCATCACATCAATGTGTCCCGGTCACTGTACTGCTGCAATTGGTGCCATGTGAAGGATATCTGTCATGTGATAGGTAGGCTGCCATTGCAAACTTTTTTGGAATGAAATATGCCTGGCCATTGGCTTTAATACTAAACCCAGGACCCTGCATTTACCATATCTGAACAGAACATGGAAATGCAATAGCTTTAGTAAATCTAAATTGCTAAATACCTTTTCTCATCAGTAGTATATAGCAGTCTTGTGACTTCTATCAGTGTCTGGTTAAAGCTTGTAGGAGGTGTTTTCATTCTACTCTGAATGTCCTATGAGGCTGCAGGACCCCTGACCCTCTGTCTGGATAGTGCTGATTGTTCCTGTGCTGATCACATGCTCTCTCCCAAGGAAAAAAAAAACTCTCTAGCAATACACACCAAACTGAGCATGTGAGGCTCTGTTCTATCAGCAGATGGATTGGGGCCTGTAGAAGAAGGGGAGGATCAGAGAAGAGAGGATCAAACAGCCTTTTTACACAATGCAGAGGACTAACCCCTTAGGGTTCCACAGTGAGTATAACAAGCATGCTTTATGGCATATACACACTGATTTTAGTGTTGTGGGTTTAATGATACTTTAACTCTAGGCACAACAAAAAAGTACTATTGCAGTGGAAACCTCAGCATTGAATTACATTTTTTTTTAAATCTAGGGGTGCTATCATAGGGGAAAATATTCACATTATTTTGCGCCTCCTCTCCAATGACCTGTACACACGATCTGAAAATTGAACGATAGATTGTCCATGTTTTTTGCTTGCTAACTGTACGAAAATCGTATGATCTGGTATCATGCGAGAAATATTTTCGTACTTGTCCGATCGGATTATTTTGGATGAACTGTCATGATCGGCTCTCGAAAGCTCTGTACTAACGATCCGATTATCATACAATCGCTTCAAAAGCGGTATTTTTTGTCCGATTTTTGGATTGTGTGTATGGGCCATACGTTTCTCACGCCTGTGGCCGCACGCTTATCCCCTCCCAGTATAATGCAGACTTAATAGCCCTGCATTGTATGTCATGACACAGAGTTACCATCCAGAGCTTCAGGGACAAGAAGACAGCATCAGAGTGGGGGTTAGAGTAAGTAATTATTAGTTTTTAGGTATTAGTGGGAGGAATATTGTCCCATTGTTGGCATTAGGGGAAGAAATAGTGCCCCATAATTGGTGTCTTTTGGTGTAATATTGTCCTATTATTGGTGTCAGGGAAAGGAATAGTGCCCTATCACTGGTGTCAGTGGGAAGAATAGAGCCCTGCATTTGGTGTCAGTGGGAGGAAAAGTGCCACATCATTGGTGTCAGTGTGAGGAATAGTGTGCCATCAATGGTGTCAGTGCGAGGAATAGTGCACTATCAATGGAGAATAGTGCCCCTCATTGGTGTCAGTAGAAAGAATAGTGCCCCATCATTAATGTCAGTGGGAAGAACAGTGCCCCATTGTTGGGTGTCAGTGGTGGAAATAGTACCCTATTGGTTGAGGTCAGTGAGAGGAATTATTTCTTGAATCAGTGGGATGAACAGTGTCCCAAGTGCCTGATAAAGGCAAGCAAAGGGCCACATCCAGTCTCTGGGCTACAGTTTGGAGACCATTGCCATAAAATATTTAACCTTTGCACCGTGGGGGGCACTGCAATGGGAAGGTTTTGACTAATTCCTGGTGTTGGCCTTTAAATTTATTTTTAGATGCAAGTGGTGTGTAAATAACCTGATTTTGACTTGATATCAGCCTCCTGTAGCCCCTTGTACTGCAGAGCTCAGACTGGGAGAGGGAGAAGCAAGAGAAAAAAAAAAGCAGCCAATCAGTTGTGCTTGAAAGGGGCATGCTGGTAAGGAGGAAATGGCTTTAACGATCCTGCCAGTCTGGCTACTCTTTGTGGTAGAGAAGCAGCACTGAGATAGCAGGAGTTATCAGCATTGAAAGTTGTAAACTGCAAGTGCTGGGGTAAGAATTTTAACAAATTGTTTAGTGGGGAATGCTTCTTTTATTGCACTCAATGGGGTTGATTTACTAAAGGCAAATTGATTGTGCACTTTGCAAAAAAGCAGTTGCACTCTGCAAGAGCAGTTGCTTTTCCATGCACATGATTGGGTAATCTTTGCAAAGTGAAGGTTTACCTCATTTACTAAGCTCTGGAGCAACTTGCAAAGTGCACAGTCTATTTGCCTTTAGTAAATTAACCTCAATATGTTAAGCTAAAAAAAATACAGATGACTTAACACTACTTTAACAAAAGAAAAATCACAACTGAACTCATATAGGTTTGTCTGCGTAATAGAGGTTTTCTTCTTTCAGAGGCTTTGTAAGTAAAATGTGTAACATAGCATTTATTGATAAGCTTTGCCCTCCAACCACTACGTTTTTCTAGAGATGCATCGAACTTTCAGCAGCCGAAACATATTAGCCGAAAATTGTGTTATCGGCATTTTGACAATAAGAGAAAGAGGTGCCCATAATGCCATTGAAAACGCACACCATTTTTCCGCAATTTTACTGCGATGTTGACGCGATCTTACCATGATTTTACTATGCTTATGGTGTGTTTTTCAAAGGTCATGTGACTCAAAAACTGCATCAAAAACGTAAGACTGCAGCGTTATTAATGCATTCTTGCTGTGTTTTAAATGCATTTCAATGGGAGGTGAATTTTTTTTATCTGACCAAAAATGCTGCAAGCAGGATTTTTAACACCACAATGGAAGAGCAATGAACCAGTGTGAGGACATACATAGAATTTAAAGGGATGCATTTTTCTTGAACTTTTCTTGCGCTAAAGGTGGCAATAGTGGCGGATAATAAATTCATATTTGTTTAAATTCATGATATTAATTAACCAATTAAGGGCAGAGTCTCTTTCTGAGATTTGGTGGTTACGAGTTAAAATCATTTTTTTTTTTGCTAGAAAATTACTTTTTCTAGCAAAGTACTCCCAAACTCCATATAAAGTAATCGCGTAGATCAAGATAAAAACAGCCGGCAAAAACACACGAAAACCCGTCCTCGCGGTGACGTCCTCGTGGTGACGTCAGCACGTAAGCTCCGTGGACGTCACCACGCCTCATGTGATCCCGCGAGGACGGGTTTTCGTGTGTTTTTGCCAGCTGTTTTTATCTTGATCTATGCGATTACTTTATATGGAGTTTGGGAGTACCCTGTTTTTCACTTAATTTGAATAAAGCATCCCTACGGTATTATGCTATGTGGCCTCTATGTTTTTATATGGCATACACCTTGGGAGCCTGTTGAGCTTATGGTCTTCTACTTGATACAGAGTCCTGCTGAGGAGAGCTGTGCTATCTTACCTGTCACGGAGCCCTGCTGACACAGGGGGATTGGGCTACCATCACCTACACCCTGCAGAGGGTTATATCTGCTAGCGCTTTCGACCCTTACTAGCGATAGTGGGTCGCAAATTCTGGTAAGAGTCTTCACTTACCCCCCTTATCACTGGAGGTGTCTGCTTGGCTAGTGGTGGTGGAGAACAAGAGGGAATCTTATTGGATCCCGGGTGCCCCCATTCTCACACACTGTGTTATCACCCCCTCCTTATTCCATGGTGATATTTGGAACTATTGTCTTCATCCCATGAAGTGACTTTTGTTGGCTCCTAACTGAAAGCTGCTATATGTGTTTTTTGCACAATTTATGCACTTTTTGCACACGTTTATGCACTTTAATTTGTTTTGCACATTTATTATATTTGGGTCTCTTTAAACTTTGAGCCCCTTGTACTGAATTATTCATGCACTTTATATGCTTGTAGCGCAACAATTTCTTTTTATGCTATTAATAAATGTTATTTAACAGAAAAAAACAATTGTTCAACATTAATAATTATGCTACAAAAAATAGTGTATGCTGTAAATTGTCTCTAGCATTGTTCCTGTTACTCCCTGCTGAAGGACGCCATTTTGTTGAAGCCCAGAGAAGTCACTTCCTTATTGAAAACTCTCCTCCCTCTTTGGTTTTAAAAACGATATCTCCCTTTCTGTAATTTAAATATGTACATTTCTACCCTTCATTGTATGTCTTGGGTTAGCTAGAGAGGAAGGCTGACAGAAGCTTTTGTGCTGAAATGCACAGGATGCATATGAGAGAGAAAGAAGAGAGAATCAGGGAGATAAGATAAGCCACTATTCCTGTTAACTCTTTTCTGTCTCCCTGGCAGCAGAGTTTGTCATGTCACCTCTCCTGCTTTTCTTTTTTCCTTCCTAATCTGT
Source organism: Glandirana rugosa (assembly GCA_018402905.1). NCBI lineage: Eukaryota > Metazoa > Chordata > Amphibia > Anura > Ranidae > Glandirana > Glandirana rugosa. The sequence continues at coordinate 1,253,655 of BLSH010552110.1, read as the reverse complement.
GTTCCCTCCACACTGTGGTCTGTGTCATTTTTGTTGCTTCCTTCCCCTTCAGCAACAGTAAATCTTAAAGCTATTAGCTGATCGGCCTCTAGTGGCTCTGATTTCAGGCACAATGCAGAGAATAGAGCGCAACTGAGCATGTGTAGAGCAGAATGAGACAGTGTATTACAGGATTTAGGCACTCGTTTTTAATGTTTTACATAGCTATACCTGCAAAAGGGGAACTTAAAGGGTAAGTTCACCTTTACAGAAAAATCTGTAAGGTTAACTTACACTGGACCCCCTCCTCCCTACCCCCCTGGGCCCACTGACCTGGAGTCCAGCGATCACCCG
>BLSH010552110.1:1204882-1253312 GCA_018402905.1 Glandirana rugosa | reverse complement strand
CCCCCCCCCCCCCCCCCCAGTCCTGCTGACCTGGAGCATGGCGATCTCTCATTAGAAGACATTGGATCGCCGCCTCCAAATCCTCTGCAGCATAGTCTCCATAATGTAACTCGTAAGAGGGTATACGATCGGTCAGTGCAGGGGATCGCCGGCTTCAGGTACAGCAGGACCCGGTGCAATGGGAAGGGGGTCCAGTGTAAGTTCACCTTACTGATTTTTTGTAAGGGAGAACTTAAACTTCAATTTTCTGACTAAAGTTCAACTTTAAATTACAAAAATGCCTTTAAAGCTGAATTTTAGGATAAGCGAATATTGTCTAAATACAGAAGGAGAAGGCATATGTATTCTTCCTCGCATCTTGGTGTCCTCCATGTATTTTCTCCAGATCTGTGCAGTAATTCAGTGTGAAACTTTACCTCTGTGTAGGACATTCTTTAATAAAGACCAGTCACTGCTGCTCTCTCTCCTTGTGCAGGGTGACTGGTCTTGTACCCGCCCCTTCCTGTAGTTTTCTGCAGGCAGCCTGTAGTGGGTGGAGATGCTATGTTCCTCCCACAGCTCTGCTCTCTGCAAAGGCTATGTACAGAACAGTGATGATATAACATCTCCTTTAATATCTGGGTCTGTGAAGACGTTTGGTGCACACAAAGTGGATTTATATCCTTTGTGACTTTTGAAGTATTTATTTAAATGATAGCTTTTGTGCCTGGAGTTCAGCTTTAATGTGGTAGTAAACCCTCCTATCCGTTTCAGCCAAGGAAGCTGCATCTTGGCCTCTGTTTAATCTACAACTGCCATGATCCTGCACATGTGATCAGCTATGACATCAGCCATTGGATAGTTTGACAGTTTGGTTTAGAACACAACCAATGAGAGTGTTACATTTCCGGTACGCGCCAGAAATGTAACTGGTTTTTAAACGGTTAAATGGATGGGTTTACTACCACTTTAAATTACAAAAATAACTTCTCTCTTTTAGAATCGAAATGTTCCTGATTTCAGGTAATAATCTAAAATAAACTGGTGAAAATCCATTTAAGAGTTCTTTCCTGGCAAACACTGAGGGGCCTGCATTCCTTGAAACTTTGTGACACTTTCTGTCGGCTCTAAATATAAATTCTAGCAGCTCGCGTGTAAGAAATACGCCTAAAACAAAGCACCCATTGTTCGATCTTCAGCATAATCCAGAGGAAAACAGAAATACAAGTAATATACAGAAAGGTCCTGTAAGGACAATGGGTACTATACTATTTGACATTCACACATAAAGTTACACTTTACTTAAAGTGGACCTTCACTCATTAGTCGCACTAGGTACCATTATACTCCTCCTGTCATGCTCCGCAAATTTTGTTTTCCTTTTTTTTTAGGTTGCCCTGCCTGCTAGTATTCTCACCTAAAAATGATGTCTTCTCTGCATTCTGCAGCTTCCTAGGATATGCACGTCACATATCCCAGAATGCTTTGGTTTCCATAAGGGTACTTGCACACAGTACTGCTGTCTTAACAAAAGAGATTCATGGCAGAAAAAAAAAAGCGTGAGGATGGGCTGTATAGTATTTTCGCATACACATACACAAATGCGTAAAAAATCCTTCTAGCTTTATTTTAATCAAGGGAGTATGGCGTATGCGTGCATTTGCGCGCACACCTAAAAATTCTGGCCTGCAACGCAATGTTCTGTATTTCTTTTTACTGATCTATGCACAGCGCATGTGTAAAGGCAAAATAAAAAAATGGTCTGCATTTACATCAGTTAAAAAAAAAAACCACAAGAATGCCTAAAAATGCTGCATTTTTAGGCATCAGTGGCCTTAAAGTCTAAACCCACAACAGGAAAATCAGTCTGTATATGCAGTAAAGCATGCTTGTTATACTCACCGTGGAACCTAAGGGGTTATTCCTCTGCATTGTGTAAAAATACTGTTTGATCCTGGCTTTTCTGATCCTCCTTTTCCTTCCACTGTCCCCTAATAATTTCCTGATAACACAGAGTCTATGGAGTCAGGCTGCACATGCTCTGTTTGGTGTGTATTGCTAGAGAAGTTTTTTTTTTTCTTGGGAGAGTGCATGTGATCAGCACAGGGACATCAGCACTGTCCAGACAGAGGGTCAGGGGTCCTGTAGTCTCATAGGATAGTCAGAAAACTGCTGATGAGAAAAGGTATTTAGCAGTTTATATTTGCAAAAATAATTGCATTCCATGTTCTGTGTACTGTGGGAGACCAGGTATAGTGAATGCAGGGTCCTGGGTTTGGTAACACTTTAATCATGGCGGACCAAGTACCACATCATCAGGGGGCAGGATGCCTGAACCAGGAAGAAGCAGCCAGCTCCCGATGACATCAGCAACAAAGATGATGGTACGGCACCTGGAGTGTAATAGCGGCATGAAAGATCACAGCAGGGCGACGTTGAAATTGCTGGCCAGTCGAATCTGTGAATTTTGCACAATGCCAGCAAAAAAAGGTAATAGGGGGAAAAACATGGGGAGGGGGTAAAGTTCCTTTTTGAAACCCAACTTCAGGAATGTCAAAAAATGTCTCCTTATTACTCTACCTGTGGACATAATGATCATTTAACTCTTGCAGTGCAGGGAGGCCCCACTGCATGGATTAAAAGATTGTTGTGTCTAGGGCAGTGGTCTCCAAACTATGGCCCGTGGGCCAAATGAAGCCCTTTGCTTGCCTTTATCTGGTCCTTTTCTTCTTACTAACACCAAGAGTGGGACATAATTCCTGCCACTGATGCCATTGATGGGGTACTATTCCTTCAACATGATATCAATGATGGGGAACTATTCCTACTACTCTACAAGACTCTATGTAATTTGTTTACTCAAACTGATCGCCTGAGGCGTTGTTTATTCCCACTGAATCCAGGATATTTTCTACCCCCCCCACTGTCCACAATCCGGTCCTCCTAAAGTCTGAAGGACAGTAAATTGGCCCTTTGTTTAGAACTCTGGTCTAGGGGTAAAGGAATAAGAAGAAATACTTACCTTATTATCCTTATTCCAGCAGGGCCCCTTCAGTGTTGCGACCAGTCCCCTGCAGCTGCCTATTTAAGCTGAGACCAGCTGTGGTCACACTCCAGCCTCCTCAACATACAATGCAAGGTTATTGTATGTTATGTGTGTGAAGATGTCGAGGCTCCGCCCACATACCGGAGCTTGGGCCAGAGGTGGAGAGTGCTGGAGCGGGGAGATGGGTAAGTAATAGAGCCAACACTGTACCCCCTAGACACAGCAAACATTTAACCTTTGCAGAGCAGGGGGAGCACTGCAAGGGCGATTTTTGGATATTCGTGGAGTTGGGCTTTAAAGGAGAACTTGAATGAATAGTAAGATGTTTTTTTTTGTTTCAATCATTTTTTATTAGTATTTTGAAACAAACAAAAGTAAGTGATCACTTTCAGAGCAGCATGCTCTGTGCATATAACAAGAATGATACATAAGTAGAGGGGAGGGTAACAAATATACCAAAAAGGGAGACCAAAGAAGATCTTGGTAATTAGGTTGAGTTATTCATAAGGCTACGGGTGCATACACAAACTCCAAACAGCACGAACTTTGTTAACATTGGGAGATAGCTGCCTAGACGGCTGTTCTTGAAATCAGAATACAGAGCAACAAGTCATAAGGATCTGGAGGTCAACAGCACATCAATGTGTAATCACTGAAAGGAGGCCCGCAAATAGAAAAGCCCTAGTCCAGTGATTACAGCTTCCTGAGTATTTCCCGTTACCATATAATAAAACGATCCCACGTAGGGAACTCCAACCCTCCAACGGTAAGCATGAGCAGCTCTGTTGAGAAAGGAGTAGAAGAGCTCCTAGAATATGAAGCCAAGACTGGCAAAAATCATAGGAACAACAGAAAGGGTAAGATTAGGAAAAAGAATGAAGAAGTGATTCTGTCCGATGATCCTGCATACGTTATCAGCCAACAAGAAAAACCCTCAGGGGTGGCACTATAGTGGCACAAAAAGGTCAGTGACAATGAAATATATAAAAAAAATATAAATTGTATTGATACATATTAAAATGTGCAATCAAAAGATAGCATAAAATTATGTAGATGTGAAAAACATGCCATAACAAAAGTATATTATAATACAGCCTGTATTATACAGCCTCTATTATAATATATTTTTGTTATGGCATGTTTTTCACTATTACATAATTTTATCCTATCTTTTGATTGCACATTTTAAAATGTATCAATAAAATGTATATTTTTTTTAGATATTTCATTGTCACTGACCTTTTAGTGCCGCTATAGTCCCACCCCTGAGGGTTTTTCTTGTTGGTTCTACATTCAGGGATGATGGCAGTTCTTTCCAGCTAGCCATGCTTTCTCTTTTGCTTACAATATCAGCTGTGCTTTTTCGGGACCTGTAAGTAGGCTAACCAAGGAGACCATATTTTCTCAAAAGTGGATTGTGTAACTCATAAGACACTCACGTTTTTTTCATGCAACATGATCCACGTGAGTTTCCTTTTCACTAATGCAATGCAACAGGACTTTTCCACGATGTTGCTATAGCAATTTTTGCCGCTAGAAACATAAAATAAATTAAGGTCTGGGTATGTCGTGGAATATTTTCAACAGTCTTATTTAATAAGGCTATGCTTGCATCTTTGAAGATATTAATCATTGTGACTGAAAAAATAAATGAGTGAACCCTCATCCAGAAGCGACAAACCTTAGGGCACGTTCACCAAACCTGCAATGGTGTGCCTATCTGACCACAACCCAAAGCAGACGACTGAGGTCTAGACAATGAAAGCACACACTGCTCAGGCTATGGGATAAGTGATGGACCTTTCATGGGTGCTCACTTCGGTATGCCACCGCAAATCAAATGTAGAGAACGAATGCGTAGGTAGCACTCCACAACATGATCCAAAGATTTATTGTAAATCTGCCAGTACAGGGTATGTTTACATGTTTCGCTCGAGACGTTCGAGCTCAGTCATAACCAGCTATGACTAAGCTCAAACGTCTACCCTGTACTGGCAGATTTACAATAAATCTTTGGATCGTGTTGTGGAGTGCTGCCTACTGATTCATTCTCTACAGGTGGCTGAGGTGCCTGGATACATTTTGGATAAACTCTCCAGCACCAAGTACCATCTGGCATGTACTTTATAACCTGCTTCAATCAAGGCAACAATAACAATACCTTTGTGGATCCGCATGCTCCATTTACGCCACTCCTTCTCCTCATGGGCTATGGACAGATCCCTCTCCCATACCACCTGGTAGGATAACCTATCAGTAGAATTGATAAACAATTTGTATAATATTGCCCCCCCGCAGAGCAGCATCCTGCATACATCTGTTTTCAAACACAGTCCTAACTGCCAAGTCAGGGCTGTCCTTCTGCAGAGATTTGAGAAAATGGTTAATTTGTTGCCAGCTGAAGCTCTCAATGGGGGGGGCATCTCCAAACTATCTATGAAATACAAGAAGGGGCGTAAGCCTCTATGGTCAAAATAGTCACCTATGCGGTACAATCACTTATTCCGCCACCAGCCATACCTGTCAGATTGCATACCTGGTGGAAACAAGGGATTGCCAAAGATAGGAGCCACTGGAATATGAGCCGAACGAAGAGGCCATCTCCTGCAGCTTGCGTCCCACAGCTGTAAGAGTGCGAAAGTGTAGGGCTCAATATAGCCTTAAGACGTTTGGGGGGAATCCAAAGGACGAGATCTATTGCGAGTGGGAAACTCGCCTGGGCCTCTAAGGAAGCCCAATCTGGCCAGTAGTGTAGGCTATAGTTGGGCAAGCTGTGCAGCCAAATAGATGTTTTTTTTATTAATGAAACTGATGCCATTACTAAATAATAAGTATAACTATGGAGTGGAGCAGCCAATTTGTAAACATAATGCTAGATAACATTTAAGGTACATCTATTGTCACATTATACACTTGTGAAACCGCCCTACTAAATGCCTCACCAATGAGTGCTCAAAGTGGCAGAACGGATGGCGTTGTTTCCTAGAGGGAACACCAAAATAATCACAAGCATATAAAATGGGGTGTTCAGTTCAAATCACTTTACTTGAAGCTGAAATCCAGGCAAAAAGCTAATTACACAGACTATTTACATAAAGGATTTGCATTTATGTCCATCCAGTTTTAAAATGTACACAACTCTGCCACACAACACAGTTTGGCAGATTAGACCTGATATTTGCTGCAGTTCAGTAACACTTGCATGCCTTGTTCCTCCCTCAGCCTGTGAAGGGACAGCAAAAGAATGAGCAGCAGGCTGATTAGCTCACCTCTCTGTCACACTGCTCTCTCCTCCTACTAGCATGCTCCCTGCACTGTGGCACAAATGATTGGTTCCTTGTGCTCCTTCTCCCTTCTCCAGCCTAGGTTCTGCTTTACAAAAACTTTAAGGGGCTGATCCCAAGTCAAATTTGAGTACTTACACTGCCTCTATTTAAAAATAAATACTTTTTTTCCCCTTCCCCTCACCCATTCCTTTCATTTCCTTTCCCATTCTCTTCACACTTTTTTTCCCACATAAATCTTTATTTAGAGGACCATCCAGGTTACTCACATCAGATTGCCCCATTAGGGGGTGCTTGATCTAACTTCTTGTATAGGTCTTTGTCAAGCATTTATTAATGCACTACAAAGACACAAAAAATATATTATTAAATTTGCAATAATGAAATATCCTAATTTAACAGCAGAATTCAGTATACAGACTTAGAATAGGGATCAAATATTGTCACCCACGTAACACGTATGTGCAAAAATGGGTGTGCTTTAACGCCCACACACTGCACATATGCATCACTAGGTGGCTGATGTTTCTATGCCTCAGTGTCTCAATGCATGCTCCCACCACAGAGACCGAGCTGTCAAAGACAGCTCTCAGTCCCCACTAACAATTGGTAGTCGGCAGGACCAGTTCCCAATTATGTGACCGCTGTGACAGCCAATCACAGTGGTCACATGAATGCTGGTCCTTCCTGCCCCCTGGGTGTTATCAAAGTGTATACTGGTACTTCAGGCCATCATCCATAATGTATATTGAGAAAAAAAGGGGGGAAAGGGGGGATTCAGACTATACAGACCAGGCATGGAGCAAAGATTTCTATCATAGGATTGTATTAAATAACAACATTGCTAAAAAAAGTTCACACAACAATAGTTAATAAAACCCATGAGCAGTAATATAGTTTTACTGTACTCTGTAATAGTACAGCACAGTAGCTGCTACACCGGGACATGTGGACTTTTGATAACTGCAACACGTGACCTACCTGTGTTGATCCCATACATGGCCGTGTCTCTCCCGTATTCTTTGGTGCCCGTCCGGGGGTTGCTGTGCTGTTGTGTTTGGTTGTTGAGATAAATGCTTTGGTAATCTCATAAGCCCTGATGAAGCAAAATTGGCGAAACACGTCGGCACATGAAGACTATTCTCTACCAGCATTTTCGGATGCAAAATATTTTCGGATACAAAACACTTTGGTGTATTATAGTACAGTATATCTATATTACTGCTCAATGGTATTTATTAACTATTGTATGAACTGTTTTTAGCAATGTTATACAATAAAGTTCTATGATTTTATAAAAACCTTTGCTCCATGCCTGGCCTGTATAGTCTGAATTGCTTCTTTCCCCCTGGGTTTTCAGCTGCAAAGCATGCAGGGAATCCAGGAAGTTGTGGAAAGAGAGGGCCAGCAGCGAGAACATTTTTCAAGTAAGCTTATATTGGATTGTCAGAAATAACTAATTGTTTGTATTACTTTTTTTATAAAATGAAAGTGTATACTGTGACTATAGAACTCCTTTAATGGGAAAATTAATCTGTCAGCTGGATTAAAAAATACAATTTCATCCATTAAGCAGCATGTTAAAAGAGTTGATACTGACAGAATAATAGGATACAAAAAAAAACGAATCCAATACACCTCAACCACTTGCAGACCGCCCGCTGCAGCATGACAGCGGCAAGGTGGCTCGTTATCGCGAAATGCCGTCACAGGGCAGGGCAGCCCACATACAGTTAGAATACGCCCAGGGAACACAGTTAACCCTTAGAGCGCCCCCTCCAGGTTAACCCCTTCACTGCCAATGGCATTTACACAGTAATCAGTGCATTTTTATAGCACTGATCGCTGCATAAATGCCAATGGTCCCAAAAAAGTGCCAAAATGGTCCGACATGTCCGCCACAATATCGCAGTACTGCTAAAAATCGCAGATTGCCGCCATTACTAGTAAAAAAGGAAAAAAAAAACCCAGAAATGAATTCTCATCATTCATAAACGTGGCAACTTTTGCGCAAACCAATCAATAAACGCCGATTGCGATTTTTCTTACCAAACATATGAGGAAGAATATAAATCGCCCAAAACCAATGGAAAAAAATGTTTTTTTATATATTTTTTTTGGATTTGTATTTTAAGAAATTTGGGGTTTTTTTTGCAAAATTGTTGCTCTTCTTTTGTTTATAGCTGCGATCAGAAACAACGCAGAGGGGATCAAATACCACCAAAAGAAAGCTCTATTTGTGGGGAAAAAAAGGACGCAAATTTCGTTTGGGTACAAAGTCGCACAACCACGCAATTGTCAGTTAAATCGACATAGTGCCGAATCGCAAAAAGTGCTCTGGTCCTAAAGTGGGAAATCCTTCCGGGGCTGAAGTGGTTAAAGAGACCCTTTCACCAACCTGAAAAAATGACAGCTAAAAGCACAGACATTGAATTGCTAATGTGCAGTGTTTTTTCATTTTCCTAAACAAGATTTTATTCACTTATAATGTGCTTTTGCACTTGCTAAGGAATTGGACCACTCCAGGAAAAGTCAATTCCCTAGCACAGGCCCTTGGCTTCTTGTACATTATAGTCCTCTCCTCTTCTTGGATGGTCTACTTTCCATTTGTGCTGGACCAGCTCCTCCACCACCAGCTTCCTATAACACCCTTTATTTAGCTGCCACTGAAGGAGTGAATGGGAATACTATAAAATGTCACTTGAGTGACAGTTCTGAGTCTAATAGGGCTGCTACCATCACATCCAAGATAGCAGTACCCAGCAGTTTTTTCCCCAGAGACAAGCTTTAAAGAAAATGGTTAGAGGAGTAGCAGGAGGTGTCTTATATGACAGTACCTCCACTATATGGACTTTTCCCAGGTACTTCTACATCATAAGTGTACTGCTTTCTTTTCTCAGACGTGCTAAGCTTGACATACCCGGAAACAGAAGTGGCCACACACAGCCATAGCTAAGATCTAAAGAGATATCCTTGATGTGTGAAAATATCTATTGCTTTACCATTTTTCTTTTCTTTTCTTTCACCAAACCACAAATCCCCACAACATTTATAATACTTCTAGAGGAATCAAAACTGGGTTGTTAAAGCAAAAACAGTAACTGTAGATTTTTCTTGGCTGGATGGACCTTTATTACAAGCTAACAAATAACAGGACCATAAATGAGCCGAGAAGGAGTTAAAAGCTACAGTTCCACAATGCAACCATACTATATATACGGTAAACACATAAAAATGATGGCGCCAAAGGGTTAAAGTATTCTGTTTCCAGCAGTCTGCATATGTGAGTGCAGCAGCTGACAGCCTGGGCTGTGTATGGAAGTCTCCTACAGCTGTTGTAACTGATTGAAAGGCCATCTTTGTTTGCTGAAATGTTAGCCACTGTTACTTTTTCCAAGGACAATGAAAGACCAGCTGGTACCTCACAAGATGGTATAGACATTCAGGTCAACACCAGCTTGTAAACTGATAGTAAACGTGATGTTTTGGTTGAGTCTAATGAAAACATGGTGATATTCCATTCTGATCAGCCAAAGTGAATCTACGCGTTCAGCTTAAAAAATTAAAGATTGCCCTGACTTCTCCAGTGATTCCCCCATTACCTGATACTCTGCCAAAGCTTCAGTAAAATAATGGTACTTCTGGTGGGTCAGGAACAAAATACTCTTTCCTTAGCCTCTCAGCTCTGAAAAATATGGATGCAGCAACAGGAGGTGGCTGAACAAGTCCCATAGGTGGTTATCTGAATCTGGCGTATTGAGAGTACCTCCACTTGGACGGGTATCATGGTTCATATGCTTTGCTTTTAAGTACTTTTGTGGGTATAAGAAGTATTTATCAATAAAGTTATTGATGAGTATGCTCTCTTTCTTCGTAACAGTCAATTGCGAGGTCCTGTCACATGGGGAGGAGTGGCTAACCCCCCCCCCCATGACTATTAACTTTGAGAAAGTCCAATATAACAGAGGAAGTCCAGGAGTGTCTGGCACTGGACTGAATCACGGGTAAGTGCTGGAAAAGGTAGGCATCCTACCAAGCCTGCTACAATACTACTGATCTGTTTTCATGAATTGTGACCCAGTAAACAGTTGCTTGCATGTGAGAAAACCATACTGCAGTAAATGTATAGAAATACCTCACGGTTATTGCAATCACCAGAGTTACCCTATTTCTACATTGCTTTGGAAGGGTCAGTTCATGGAACAGGGAGGAATGCTAAGAGATGACTGTTTGATGATCATTTAGTCTGGTGAGAAGGTCGGCTTTAGATCTCTCCACTTCTTCCAACCTGTTACCCATCTGCCTTATGTCTTGCTTAAAGTGGTTGTAAAGCCTGAGTCAGTGGGCATCCCTGAGCTGTAAAATCTCGTAATTTCCAGACAGGAAATTACGTGATTTTGTGGGGGAGAGACATGTTATCTATGTTGCCATAACAACAGGGCGGGACTTTCCTCCGTTGTTGCCCATTGTTATTGCAATGATACATACACTCAAGATCGAGAGGTGCATGCTGATTACCCAGCATGCACCTTATCCAGGAAGAGACTTGAGGAGGGTGTGAGTGGGCTTCACATGCCCACAGCTAAGATGGGAACTCCCAGTAAAGAAAAAAATCAGCAATGTAAGTACAAAATAAATAGGAAGACTACTCAGATTTAATGCTATCAATTACTTTATTTATGTAATGAATACTAACTAGGTGGATGCCAGGAAAAAAAAAATTATGTGGGCAGAACTCCGCTTTAAGAGTGATAAAAATTTGGATGCCTTATTACGGGACCTTTCAGGTATCATTTTCAGAGGGGTGCCATCTCTGAAGGATAGAACTGCCCCTAATGTGGTCAGTAGGCCTATCAGGTTGACATTTTTTTAACCACTAGCCGACCGCCAACCGCAGGTTGACGGCGACAAAGTGGCTCGTTATCGCAAATTGCCGTCATACGATGGCGGCTGCGATAACGCGCACTGTGATCGCGTGCGCGCCGCCGGAGGCGCGCCCGCACACTCACTGTGTTCGGGGAGGGCCAGGGAGCGGGTGCGGCGGCTTCGATTGCCGCCGGCTACCCGCGATGGCCCCCCCGGAGCGAAGGAACGGAGGTCAGTGTATGTAAACACGGACCTCCGTTCTGTGTGAGGGGGAAGGGCTGTGATCACAGCCTTCCTGTATACGAAGGCTGTGACCACTTCCCTTCCCCAGCTAGGGCAGTTCCCATACAGTTAGAACACGCCCAGGGAACATACTTAACCCTTAGAGCGCCCCTGCAGGTTAACCCCTTCACTGCCAATGGCATTTACACAGTAATCAGTGCATTTTTATAGCACTGATCGCTGTATAAATGCCAATGGTCCCAAAAAAGTGTCAAAATAGTCCGACATGTCCGCTGAAATATCGCAGTACCGCTAAAAATCGCAGATCGCCGCCATTACTAGTAAAAAAAAAAAAAAAACCCAAAAATGAATTCTCATCATCCGTAAACGCGACCACTTTTGCGTAAACCAATCAATAAACACCGATTGCGATTTTTTTTTATCGTAAATATGAGGAAGAATGTAAATCGGCCAAAAACGGTGAAAAAAAATGTTTTTTATATTTTTTTTTTGGATTTGTATTCTAGCAAAAAGTAAGAAATTTGGGTTTTTTTGCAAAATTGTCGCTCTTCTTTTGTTTATAGCGGCGATCAGAAATGACGCAGAGGGGATCAAATACCACCAAAAGAAAGCTCTATTTGTGGGAAAAAAAGGACGCAAATTTTGTTTGGGTACAACGTCGCACGACCGCGCAATTTTCAGTTAAAGCGACGCAGTGCCGAATCGCAAAAAGGGCTCCGGTCCTAAAGCTGGAAATCCTTCCGGGGCTGAAGTGGTTAAGGTCTGTCAGGTGAACCTTTTCAGGGGTAGAAAAATAATGACTTTTAAGTTTAATTCCACCCTAAGGACATATGAAATAAAATCCAAGACATGTGCAAGTCGCTTACTTGCGAATTAGTTTTTCGACGAAATTCAACAAATTCGGAAATATTTGCATTAAAGAAAACTCTTTTAACAAATTTTTCGTAAATTCAAACATTTGTAAATTCATAAATTCCACAATTATTGAATTTGAAAATTCGAAAATCTGGCAGTAAGAACGAAAATCTGAAAATTCAAAATACGAAAATCCGAAAATAAGAGCGAAAATCTGAAAATTTGAAAACCAGAACATTCAAAATAATACCTAACTAATAATAACTATTACTATTAAATTATAGGTATTGGAATTTCCTTTCAAATTTGGCTGTTAGTGAGCGTAACAAATATATCCGAAGTTACGAATCATTTGCAATACCGAATGCCGCATCTAAATGAATGGAATGTAACAAATGAATAATATTAAATAATAATAAAAACGTTTTATTATTATTCATTTGTTACATTCCATTCGCTATTTCAGATAATTCATAATTTTGGATAAATTCGTATTCGTTAGGTTCACTAGCAACCAAATTTGAAAGGAAATTCCAATACCTATAATTTAATAGTTAGTAATAGTTATTATTAGTTAGTTATTATTTTGAATTTTCAAATTTTTGGGTTTTCAAATTTTTATTTTCGGATTTTCAAATTTTCGGATTTTTGCATTTGCAAATTTTCGAATTTACGAATTTTTGAATTTACAAATTTCTTCTAACGAATGACCCGAAAAACTAAAAAAAAACAAATGAAACGAAAACAAACACATTTTTTGGCAGTGCACATGTCTATAATATCCTGTATTAAGGGTGCCTCTACAAACATTGAATACTTGCTGCAGTGCCCATGCAGCCTGTAGCATGTGGAGAAGTCTACCCGAACTTTACAAACTAGACTTAAAGGATAAGTTCACTTTTTGTAACATGTTACACCTATATTCAGGGTTTAACATGTAACATGTTACGAACGGACCAGCCCTCAATCCCCCGCTATGACAGTTAGTGGGGGTCTTTTCCCACCTGCTAGCTTTCATAATTTAAAAAACCATGGCTAAGCGGGACTCCACCCACCCGGCCACGTCAGTCATTCACAGTCTTCTGTGAATGGAAAACTACAAGCCCCGGCAGCCTTTGCAGTTGTCAGCTTGTAGGTTTCAATAAACTACCACGGCACTGTGGAGCGCTGGAGTAGTTCATTGAGTCTTCCTGTCAGATTGTATCTGCTTGCCCGTATGATGTATGGGGCACACATATACACTGACAGGTTTGCATGCTTTAGAGGCCCCAGAAAAAAAATAAATGCACATATTTTTACCTGCAAAAAAATGTGCATTTATTATTTAGGTTAAAAAGGTGAACTTATCCTTTAATAAGCATATGGGTAATATCAAAAGAGGATTAATTGGACACCGTTTTTCCAAGCATTATGCTAAGTATCACAATAGGGATCCTAAAGGAATTTTATTTATATAGGGATAGATAGGTACACCCCTTATTGGAGAGGCAGTTGTAATAAAAGGGAAATATCAAGATAAGAGACAAGGTGGATGAACTGAGGGTGTTCTCCACCCATGGACTTAAAGTCGAAAATGGCGCAGGCGAGACTTCCGGCTTTTTAGATCTCCATCTTGGTCCTCCCCAATATAGCTTACCTTTTGTTTTTATTGGCAATGGACTATAAGAAAATGGGGCAGGGGAGGCTTCCTGATTCCTGTTTGTCCTATTTTCTATTGTTGGCAATGGACCACAAGAAAATGGGTTCAGGGTAGAATTTGCGCTTTTTAAGATTTCCATCTTGGTCTTCCCCAGTATGACTCATCTTGTTTTCAATGGCGATGGACTACAAGAAAATTATGCAGGGGATACTTCCTATTTTTTGTTTCCTGTCTTTTGTTTTCCTGTTTCTTGTTTGATCTCCTCCAACATGGCTTCTTCCTTACTGGTAGCACACCACAACAGAATGGTGAGAGTAGTTCCATCTTCCTTTTTGCTTACTATATATACAGTATATGTGTGATGAACGGTGTCGTCCCCTGAAGATGTCACTATTTGACAAAACGTACATTGGGGCAGAGCCAGACAGGTCATGATCAACACAAATTGCAGTTACTATTAATTGGGATTCGGAATGTTTGCACTGATTAGCACTATGGTACTTTGGTACATGCAAGTGTTTTTAATCCTTTTTAATAAAATAGTTTCAACTGGTATACACTATTGGAGTATTTTGTTTCCTCTTTCATATACAGTGGGTACGGAAAGTATTCAGACCCCCTTAAATGTTTCACTCTTTGTTATATTGCAGCCATTTGCTAAAATCATTTAAGTTCATTTTCTTTCCCTCATTAATGTACACACAGCACCCCCATATTGACAGAAAAACACAGAATTGTTGACATTTTTGCAAATTTATTAAAAAAGAAAAACTGAAATATCACATGGTCCTAAGTATTCAGACCCTTTGCTCAGTATTTAGTAAACTCAATGCGGGCTTTCATGTGTCTTGCACTGAGGAGAGGCTTCCGTCGGGCCACTCTGCCATAAATCCCCGACTGGTGGAGGGCTGCAGTGATGGTTGACTTTCTACAACTTTCTCTTATCTCCCGACTGCATCTCTGGAGCTCAGCCACAGTGATCTTTGGGTTCTTCTTTACCTCTTTCACCAAGGCTCTTCTCCCCCGATAGCTCAGTTTGGCCGGACGGCCAGCTCTAGGAAGGGTTCTGGTCATCCCAAACGTCTTCCATTTAAGGATTATGGAGGCCACTGTGCTCTTAGGAACCTTAAGTGCAGCAGAAATCTTTTTGTAACCTTGGCCAGATCTGTGCCTTGCCACAATTCTGTCTCTGAGCTCTTCAGGCAGTTCCTTTGACCTCATGATTCTCAATTGCTCTGACATGCACTGTGAGCTGTAAGGTCTTATATAGACAGGTGTGTGGCTTTCCTAATCAAGTCCAATCAGTATAATCAAACACAGCTGGACTCAAATGAAGGTGTAGAACCATCTCAAGGATGATCAGAAGAAATGGACAGCACCTGAGTTAAATATATGAGTGTCACAGCAAAGAGTCTGAATACTTAGGACCATGTGATATTTCAGTTTTTCTTTTTTAATAAATCTGAAAAAATGTCAACAATTCTGTGTTTTTCTGTCAATATGATGTGCTATGTGTACATTAATGAGGGAAAAAATGAACTTAAATGTTTTTAGCAAATGGCTGCAATATAACAAACAGTGAAAAATTTAAGGGGGTCTGAATACTTTCTGTACCCACTGTATATCGATCCCTGGGACAGATGGGTTATATGTGAAAGGTGTCTTTGTAGAGGCAATCAGCACAAACACATAAATATTGAGAAAACGAATATTGCAAGCTGGACAAGGTTAATCACATCACCTCAAATAAATTCAGTAAAAATTAAGTGCAGCACAATAATATCCTAAGTGATTAGAACCAAAACAGTAAAGTCCAAAATATAAAAGTCCAATGTGGAGAGGGGGCGTGGTCTGGACATGGCGGCGCAAAGGAGTGTTTCGTCGGAGCTCCGGCCTTCTCTCCAGCGTTATAACAGATATATGCAGCCTCACTCCTCGGTATGAGCTCAGCTAAACGGAGGAAGCTCAGAAATCTCCTTAAGGTCTCGCCCCACTCTGAGATCCAGCGCTACTTCCACAGAGCTCAGTCCTCAACATCCCGGGTCCGCGAAGCAGAGACACACAGAGACTTGCTCACCATCGCTGATGGCGGCGCCCCCTCTCTCACCGGCTCCTTCATCAGCCTCAGAGTCCCTAACGGGTTTCCCGGACGCCTACCTCTTACACCCGCAGTGTGCCTCGAGTACACTGTCAGCTTCGGCTTCCCTTATGGGAGACCCGGACCTTAGGCCAGTCATCCAGGCACTCCCCACAAAAACGAACACGGAGGCACTGGTTCTCCGGCTGCAGGAGGCGCACCACCGGGACATACAGACTGTCAGTACTGAAGTCCAGCAGTTGGCCGTCTCCGCTGGTGAACCATCCTTTACTGCACTGGAAAGCCTTGTCCTGCAGCTGGAGCAAGCCCAGTCCTCTCAGGCCTCAAATGTCACATCACTGCAACTACAACTGGAGGAACTCGAGGACCAGAGCCGTCGCAATAACCTGCGGCTCAGGGGCCTCCCAGAGGCCTCGGGTCAGGAGACTCTGCAGCCCACAGTTCTGGCCATCTGCCAGCAACTCGCTACCTTGATCCCTCCCAGGACATTGAGTTTGACAGAGTGCATAGGGCCCTAGGCCCCACTCCTCAGATCCCAACAGGCCTCGGGATGTCATATGCCACCTGCACCGTTACACCCATAAAGATCTCATTCTCTGCAAAGCATGGGAGACAGGTGAGGTTGACTTTGATGGGGCGTCTGTGAAACTGCTCCCGGACTTATCTAGGGCCACTCAGCAGCGCCAAGCTCTACTACATCCCCTTCTGGATAAACTCAGGCAGCTGGGATGTACATACCGGTGGGGGTTCCCCATCTCTCTGACGATGCGGAAGGGCTTGGCTTCCTTCGCACTCCACCATTGTGATGACCTGCCGGCCCTGTTTGAGTTCATCAAGACGGACTTGATTCCAGTCCCAAACTGGCTGCAACCTTAACTACCGCCTGCCAGAAGATCATCCTCCCAGGCTGCAGACCCAGGCCTCCCTTCCCGGTCGACTAGAAGACACTGTGGATCTCGCAACCTATCCCAACCTGGATCTCACAACTCATCCCAATCTGGAGACCAAAAAGTCTTAAATTCCTTTGACGACTTCTGCTATGAATAGCTACAGAACACTGCACTACATGCTGCCCATCTGCCTTCATTAAGGCACCTAACAGTCACTGGTTTCTGTACACTGGACTTCATTTTTGCTCACCTAGTGAAGGGTTTTGTTCCTTAAATTTTTTTTTTCAGGCAATCTTTCCTGTTTGACTGTCTGTTTCCCCACTCATCAAGTAGCTACTGCCACATCTGTGGCGACTCCGTATGATATATGCGAGGGCTTTGATCCTCAATGTTTAATTGTTTCTGCAGAGTGCATTGACTATTACCCCAAATCACCTGTTTACTTGGCATGACATTGCAGCCATGGGATCTACCGCTCTGGATTTAGAACTTCTGTCATACCCGCATGGAACCCACAGATCCTGCTGCTGCCCCTGTTAGCTCCACTTCCCCTACGCATCAGTTCTTGCTTAATCCTGCTGGTTTTGTTGCTTGTCAGACTATTGAGTTTACATGCCTTATATTTATGCTGTTAACAACTCCCTTTTATTTCCTTACAGGCGAGCAAACTAGCACAGCTGTTATTTTCGGTCGGGGGGCTACGGGACCTCGGACGAGGTGCCCTGCCCTTGTCTGGGTGGTAGGGGATATCTTTTGGAGGTGGGTCATGGCCCTCTCTCCTCACCCCCCTCCCTGCCCATTAACCCCAATGTGCTGGATCTGCTGCCCTTCTTGGTCGGGGGCAGGGGGTGGCTGGTCATGACGCACACTGCTAATGGACTCTGATGGGTGTAAACCTGCCTAGAGATGACTGTGGAGAGACTGGTGCAGAGTTAGGGCGCTTTGCCTGCAGGGTGCCTGGCCGTCACCCCTGCTGGCCCATGGCTGATCGGAGTATAGAATGTTGTATACGGGGGTGGGGCTGGGTACACAGGGGAATCTACTGCACTTTACTCACTCCGGGTCTGCGGCAGCGACCGGAGTGACTATGTGCACTCAGTCGCCCCAGCTCTGCACTCTGCACTATTATAGGGCATGTTATAGTAGCCCACATAACTAGACTTGTTTTAGTCAGCTTAGGTCTGCTCCGTGTTAGGATGACAGCAGGACTACCCTTTGGTAGCTGCTTGCTGCCTTCCTCCTGTTTTTTTTGTTGTGATGTTTCAATTATAGCTGCATTATGGCCACTTTCACACATGAGGCGCTTTACAGGTGTTTTTTTAGCTAAAAACAGCACCTGTAAAAGCGCCACTAAATTAGCTCCTAATGCACCACAGTGTGAAAACAAGTGCTTTCATACTGGGGCGGTGCGCTTGCAGGACGGTAAAAAAAGTCTTTGGGGCAGTATGGGAGCGATATATGCACCGCTCCTCCATTGCCCCTGCCCATTGAAATTATTGGGCAGCACTTCCGAAGAGGCTGAATACAGCCCCTTTTTAACCCCTTGTGGGGGGGTTTAAAGCGCCTTGCTCTGATGGCGATGGCACCTGAATGAAAGCCTTTTGCAGACCCCGAGGTCCTTACAGATGTCTCCAGGGGGCTTGCAGCATATTTTCAGACGAATGACACTCCAGATAGTGATCCTGGTATAGTGTGGGAAGCCCACAAGGCTGTAATTCGAGGGATCCTGTTCAAGCATGGTATTAAGCGAGCCTGTGAGCAGTAACTGAAACTGTTGCTCTTGGATATTCAAGCCCTTGAGTTGCAACATAAAAGGAGGCCCATCCTCTCCCTGGGGAATGACTTTGCCCTCCTTCAGCGGCAAGTGTTGGACCTTCTTCGCTACAAAGCCAAAGCCACTATACAGGTGTGTAGGAAAATGTCTTCTGAATCGGGGGACAAGTGTGGAAAATTGCTAGCCAGAGCCCTTAGAGATTAACGTGTGGTATCCTATAAAGTAGAGCGGATGGCTCAAAAATTTCTCTCCCCAAGGATATTGCACAGGAATTTGGGGAGTTCTATTCTTCACTGTACAACCTCTCACCCTCTCATCCATCCCCTTCTGCTGTAGAAGACTATCTCACCTCGGCACCACTTTCCCGTCTTCCTTCTCCTGTCACATGCGATCTAGAGGAACCCCTCAAGATTGAAGAATTACAGGCAGCTGTGAAGGCGGCCAAACCCCGGAAAGCTCCGGGGACTGATGGCTTTACTATTCAATATTACAAGACACTGTTGCCCTTGGTGGGACTTCATATGCTTAAGGTTTTCAATGCCCTCGGCCAATCCACCTCTTTACCCCCCGCTACCCTCCTGGCCCATATATCGGTCATCCCAAAAGAAGGTAAAGACCTTGTGGCAACTACCGGCCAATTTCCTTGCTTAATGCAGATCTGAAGCTTTTTACCAAGCTTCCCACCTCCCGACTTCAATCTCACTTACCCCAGCTGATCCACCTAGACCAAGTGGGCTTCATCCCTGCGCGAGAGGCAAGGGATAATACAATTAAAGTCCTTAACCTAGCTCACAATCGTAACTCCCTCTGTATTTTTCTCAGCACTGATGCTGAGAAAGCCTTCGATAGGGTAAATTGGGACTTCATGTTTGCGACCCTAAGACATCTGGGTCTTGGTGATCAACTACTTCGGAGGATCAACAGTGTATACTCTGGCCCGCAAACCTCGGTTAGGGCGAATGGGGTGTTTTCAAAGTCATTTACCCTATCGAATGGCAACCGACATGGCTACCCCCTCTCGACCCTGCTATTTGCCTTCTCCTTGGAACCCTTCTTAAACAGAGCCAGGATTAACTCCGATAATTCGGGGCTTCAACTAAATCTCAAAGTCTCCGCTTACGCAGATGATCTGCTCTTCTCCTTGTCTAACCCGCATATCTCCTTGCCTAATCTGATGAAAGAATTTGATCACTACAGAGCCTTATTAAATCTAAAGATTA
This sequence comes from Glandirana rugosa, assembly GCA_018402905.1. NCBI lineage: Eukaryota > Metazoa > Chordata > Amphibia > Anura > Ranidae > Glandirana > Glandirana rugosa. The sequence goes on along the minus strand of BLSH010552110.1, from coordinate 1,233,418 downwards.
ACTTTGCCAAATCGGAAGCCATGAAAGTAGCTATACCCTCCCACTTGCACCGAACCTTGAAGCTTAATTTTCATTTTCAATGGTCATCTTCTGCATTGAAATACTTGGGCACCTATATCCCCCCAAACCCAGCAGATGTCTTTGCCTTAAATTTTCCACCTCTACTTAGCAAAGTTTGCGCGTTATTAGAGAAGTGGAATCAAGGCCTGCATTTCTGGTTTGGCTGCTGTAACATCATTAAGAAAAGTATCTTGCTGAAATTTCTGTATCTTTTTCAGACATTGCCCATCCATATACCTTCCGCCTTTTTTAGTCAACTTAATACTCTCTTTATCAGATTCATTTGGGCGCATAAACGACCCAGGTTGCGTAGACGCCTCATGGTGTTACCTAAATGTCATGGAGGGGTGGCAGTTCCAGATGCTCTTAAATATACCAGGCGGCCCACCTGGGAAGGTTGGTGGATTGGTGTAGACATGGGGCTTCTAAGCTCTGAACAACTATTGAACAGCAACACAGTCCTGTACCTTTGAGACGGGCACCGTGGTGTTATGCTGACCTACCAACCTCTCTTAAACTACATCTCACCATAGGCCCTACACTCCACATCTGCTCCTTGGTCTGTCGAAACCCGGAATGTTCCTCCACACAACCGCCCGTTTCCCATTTTGGGAAACCCTAGTTTCACTCTAGGCACAGAGTCTAGCCCGTTCCACGGTCTCCTTGAGCGTGGTTGTTTCCAAGCCTCTCACTTTTTGAGCTCTGATGCCTGGCCTTCGGTCTCTACATTGACGCAATTGGACAGACAGTTCGGGTTTGGCAAGCGCTGCAACTGCTTCATTTCCTCCTCTCCCTGGGACTGCCGGTGAACTTTCGGCGCCAACTGTTTGAATCCTACTGTGCAGTTAATGACCCCCTTCCCCGTCCATTCTCCAAGATGTACGCGCTATTGATCCCCCCCCCCCCCAAGGATTTTGTCTTGCCGAGCTTGAGTAAATGGAAGAGGGACCTCGATAGAACCTTTACACTCAACCAAAGCCAGAACATTGTATATTTGGCCTTGAAGTCCTCCATTTGTACCCATATGCAGGAAACTAATTATAGACTACTAACTCACTGGTATCTCACCCCGCCGGTTCTGTGTAAATACTCTTCTGTGGTCTTGGATCACTGCTGGAGATGCCAAGGTAAGCAGGGTACTTTACTCCATATTTTCTGGACTTGCCCGAGAATAAAACGTTGGTCGGAGGTGCGGAGAATTTCATAACAATTCACAGATTTCCCGATCCTGGAGGATCCTGCCTTCTTCCTGCTCCAAATTCCATTAAAAAAAATCAGCACTTCTTCACCTGATTAATGCCGCCAAGACTTGTGTCACCTTACATTGAAGGGACTCTAACCCCCCCCCCCCCATTGCTATGTGGCTTAATAAATTCGGAAATATTAAAGCTCAAGACAAGAGAGGAGAGCAATACACTAAGACATGGTCCTATTGGAACATGTTTGTATACTCGGATGAGGGTAAGGCACTGTTGGAGAGATATTGGAGATGTTGGAGAGATATTCTGATAGCTAAAATCTACCTGCCCTCCTATTGATCATATGAACACACCCCATCGCACTAAGTATCCACCCACCCCCCGCCCCTTTTTTTCCACCTTTCCCCTGAACCCTCTTTCCCTCTGGTACCTATGGGCATCTCTCAGCCCTCCAATTTCTCTTAAATTATCCCTCCTTTTCTCCTCTTGAAAATCAGACATCCATCCAGATAGGCCCCGTATTGTCTCCTGCAGTTAGTCAGGGGTCACTGGTAAAGAGACTTTACTTACTGCACTTTTGTTATTTGTATGACTCACTTTTGTTACTCAGAAATGTCTTTATCGTATTTGAGAAAAGGTTTTATGACCTATATTTTTCTGTTCTGATGGATGCACCATTTTGTCTATATAAATAAAGAATTTGAAAAAAATGTCCAATGTGGAACCACAGATCCCAGAGCTTGGTAAGAATAATCATGTGATAAAGATGATCCGATCAGACAGGCACTGTGTCACAATCCCTCCACCAATAGGTAAAATGCTCGCTTACCAGAACAGATGGACCCCTGAATTACCAGGAAGTCAATCACGCTGTCCCCACTGGGGAGAAATATGTTGATCATCAGCGCTGTGGTCACTCCATATAGCCCAAAATGACATGTGGAGACAAACAAATTCTAAGTGCTCACCGCTAGTAAAACTCAAACCAGTTTATTAAAAAGTGGCACATTCACTTGTTAGCCGCAAGTTCGTAGCATACAAACAGTCTGTAAACGGTAACTGTATGATCCAGCTCCGTATATTGATGGATGGCAGCGGGTGACGTCCACAACATAGGGGGGCAGGAGCTACGTTGAGGACATCACCTGCTGCCATCCATCGATCTTTATCACTTGGTTATTCTTACCAAGTTCTGGGATCTGTGGTTCCACATTGGACTTTTATATTTTGGACTTTACTGTTTTAGTTGTAATCATTCAGGATAGCATTGTGCTGTACTTCATTTTTACTGAATTTATGTGAAAGGTGGAGGAGTCTGTGACCAAGAGGAAGGCATACTTGTGTCAATAATTTGCATATGACCACTCAATCTTTTTGAAGTCCTTTGCCTTCGGTAAGTGCTCTTTGATGACACTGTGGTGGTGTGTATTCACTGGGAGGATTGTGCTTACAAAGGATAACACAGAAGTTTTACTGGCACTCAATAGGGCTTTATTTCGTGTTTTCTGATTTTTGATTTACTGTATGTTAACATGATGTAAACATGTATTTTTCTATATACTGTATGTTGTATGCACTGAGTGGAACACTTCTGAACACTAATTTCATTTTTAATATGATCACATGTAGTTTAGTTATGCAACCGTGATCCTGGTATAGCCACCTCAATATGAGGCTGTATACAGTACATGCATACGGCGGTATTGAGGTGGTGAATATTTAGTTTTTAGTTTGTTTTACACTGTGTATCACGTTGTGCAAGCTGCTTTTCCTGGGTATTTAAAGTCTTTAGCGTGGCTCTACTTTTATGCAAAAGTCTGCTCCAGTGGCCAAGGACTTAATATAAGAAGCCAATTTCAGAGTTTCATGACTCTGGGTTGAACCAAATCCAGAGAACCTACCAAAGGTGATGCAGGAGGGTCTGGATACTTCTTGGCAGGGAGAAGTCCCTGTACGCAGGAGTCATGTTGGATGCTGTTGCCATCTTGGTACAGGCGGCAGGATCTGGTTTTGTTTGTGATGGCTGGAAAAAGCCCTGTAGTTCTTTAAGTTTGCACGCTCAAAGAGTTGGGTTTGGTGTCACCCATTCCAGAAGAATAAAGTGTAGGAATTTAAGATGCATAAGCCAGGAGCTTATGTTCAAGTAAGAGCTGGTACTACGCCAAAGGTTTCAGCCCTGCTTGTGGGTTTTAAACACTGTATTTATCACAAAGGATAAGAATATTTCTTTAAAGGGCTTCTTAAAAAGAAATGTATAGAATTTTTGAATATACTATTTTTTTAATTCATTATATTCAGAACTGAAGAGCAATTCTTGCAAATATTCTTTGTCTCTTTTTAACTAAACAAATATAAAATACTACATATGCATATTTAATTTTTAGCACTTGTGGCAAGCAGGAAGCAAGCTTAAAAAAAACCACTAGCAGGAGGCAAGCGCAAGGAAAACTACTATCCCAAGAAAGAGGCAAGCTCAAGAAAATCCACTATCCCAAGGCTGATTTACTGCTATGTTGTGAACAGCTTTAATGGCCTATGTCATCTATAGACTTGAATAAATGAAGGCCAAATGACACAGCTCAATTACACAGAGGAGGGACATGTGGTTCCTGTCTTCTAGCAATGAGGTCTGGATTCCGAGTCTGCAGAAGTCAACAAAAGCAGTGCTGGGTTATCCTAAAGCCTCGTATACACGCTACAATTGTCGTTCGACCGCACGTCCAACTTTTCCCAAAATCGGCTGTCCATGATTTTGTCTAGCGTAATGATGGGAGTAAAGTTATTGTTCGACAAATGCAACGTAGTGACGTGCTAGGAGCGTATAAAGAGGAAGTTCAGTTTTTGTGCGTCACCCTTTGGGACCCTTCCACCAATTTCGCGTTTACACGACCAAACACTTCCAGCTCATTCCTGGGTTCTGAACATGCGTGTTTGTACTTTCAACTTTTGTTTGTCCAACTTCTGTACAGACGAGCCGAAAATCGGACGAAGCCTTTCAGCAGACAAAAGTTTTCTAGTCGGCTCATACAGCTTTTGTTGGACGATAATTGAAAATCAGCTGTTAAATGGAGCGTATTGTACGAAAATTTTCACTTGATAACTGTACCGTGTGTACGGGCCTTTAACCACTTGCCGACGGCTGATCGGCATTTGACGGTACAAAGTGGCTCTGTAACGCGGATCGCCGTCATATGACGGCGGCCGCGAGATCGCGCCTAGTGAGCACGCGCGCGCCGCCGGAGGTGCGCCCACTGTGTCCAGGGAGGGCCAGGGAGCGGGTGCGGCGGAGTCGATCTCCGCCAGCCACCCGTGATGCCCCCCCCCCCGGAGTGAAAGAACGGAGGTCCGTGTAAGTAAACATGGACCTCCGTTCTGTGTGAGGGGGAAGGGCTGTGATCACAGCCTTCCTGTATACGAAGGCTGTGACCACTTCCCTTCCCCAGCTAGGGCAGTCCCCATACAGTTAGAACACGCCCAGGGAACATACTTAACCCTTAGAGCGCCCCCTGCAGGTTAACCCCTTCACTGCCAATGGCATTTACACAGTAATCAGTGCATTTTTATAGCACTGATCGCTGTATAAATGCCAATGGTCCCAAAAAAGTGTCAAAATGTTCCGACATGTCCGCTGAAATATCGCAGTACCGCTAAAAATCGCAGATCGCCGCCATTACTGGTAAAAAATAAAAAAAAATAAAAACCCCAAAAATGAATTCTCATCATCCGTAAACGCGGCCACTTTTGCGCAAACCAATCAATAAACGCCGATTGCGATTTTTTTTACCACAAATATGAGGAAGAATATAAATCGGCCAAAACCGATAAAAAAATGTTTTTTTATATTTTTTTTTTGGATTTGTATTTTAGAAAAATGTAAGAAATTTGTTTTTTTTTACAAAATTGTCGCTCTTCTTTTGTTTATAGCGGCGATCAGAAATGACGCAGAGGTGATCAAATGCCGCCAAAAGAAAGCTCTATTTGTGGGAAAAAAAGGACGCAAATTTCGCTTGGGTACAACGTCGCACGACCGCGCAATTGTCAGTTAAAGCAACGCAGCGCCGAATCGCAAAAAGGGCTCCGGTCCTAAAGTGTGAAATCCCTCCGGGGCTGAAGTGGTTAAGTAACCCTGTCATTACAGAATGATTTAGTGATGCTAGCATGCTTTATTAAGCTGACAACACATGTTGCAAATGCCTGCCTGGAGTCCACTTCTTACTGATGCGTTTTGCACTACAGGTTTAAATCTAGAAATTGTCAGGGTGAAATGTGTCAGCAGAGGAGGTCTCTAAGGTGAGGATCTGTGACATGTATTGTTAGCATAATAAAGGTTGCCTAATACAGTAAGTGTGATGTCATTGGTGTGCGGCCACTTTTGCTTTTCTACACTGCATCTATATGGAGAGTAGACAGGCTCCCTGGTTGGCTCCTGGTGTTCCCGCTGCAGATAATGTGATCAGAGCTTTTGTAGCAGTGAGACGTTTGCATGGATCTTAATATGTATGTTTAGAATTTTTGTAAATCAGAAAAAAATCTTACATATATGTATCCCCAAATATTTTTTTGTGTAGCAAGAACAATATACTATGGTTTCAGCAAAATGGGAATTGGCACATTTACTGTTTGGCTCTAATAGAATTTATCCAATAGGTCAAGCACTAGGTGACCCAACATACTCTAGATTTTATGGATGCAGAATTGAAATTAATTTCCTTTTTTTTTATTCTATCAGCAAATAATTTAGCTTTTAATGCTTTATAGCTATGTATTGGCTCTGAGTAGATAACGCAGTACCAATGTAATTCATTAAAAAATCCGCTTTTTTTCAGCAGATGTTTCCAGCAAGGTTCCGCCTTCAAACATCTGCAGGAAATATAATACATGGGGACAGGACACATCCTATCCATTTATATCGCACACTGTACCTGTATAGTTCATGAGCACTTTTCTCACTGGGTTCAGTTAACCATATACAGTAAGGTGTGTTAATGCAATCTGCTGCGACTGTCTTGCACAGATGGGCAAGCAGATGGGCTCCTTCTTTACAGCAATCCTTGCAGTTTTTTAAAGGCTTATAGACAATATAATTTAAAGCAGGGTAAGCAACCTTAAAGAGGTGGAGATCTACCTGAACAACATGGGAGACGTCAAAGATAACCGGGAACAGTGTCACCTCCTCACATTTGATTTAAACCTCTAATTGCCCTACTACCATGTGGTAATCGTGTGCATTGCATGGCAATCATGGGTTTAATCAGGTGGTGAGGAAGCAACACATCACCTCCTCACCACTTGTCAAACACACTGAGATAAGAAGCAGTGCCTGCTGCGATTGTGAATGAGCCCTTAGTTGCATTTGGCAGCGCCACCCTAGTTCACACATAAAATTGGGGAGTGGTAAAACCCTGTGGCTGACTCACGGTTTTACTGCCCCCAATTCCTACCCCCTTTAGGTGCTGATGCAGCAGCTAAAGGAGTGCACATTTTGCAGCAGGAATGAAACCCCCTGTTGCTTTTGGTGGATGCTACTGCCTGCAGGTTTGCTGCGCTTAGCCATAGACTTCTATTATATCCTGCGGGTTTTGTGCACTTTCTGAAAGTGCACTAAAACTCCTGAATGTAGGACTTTTGGTGCGCTATCAGAAAGTGCATTACACCTGCAGGATATAATAGAAGTCTATGGCAAAGCACATCTAACCCAGGAAATTTGCAGGTACACTGCACTGCATCCAGTGTACTGTTCACACTGACCTAAAGATCTCTTCTTTCCTGCTGCTGGCATCACTCTGGAGACCACTAGCTGGGATAAGAGGTGGAGTGCAGTTGGTATCACTCAGCATGGGACAAGAGCCAGCACTACAGAGGCATCATCTTATGCGACTTTTGCTCCCTACTACAGCTCCAACTTTACAAGTAGTTCCTCAGCACTGTACTCTGTTTTATGCTCTGGGATGGTGGGTCAGCAAGACCAGACCGTGACCTACCAGTCACCTGTCCGCGATATACTGGTAGATCGTGGTCTACAGGTTGCTGACCCCCTGCTTTAAAGTATATCTAAACTCACAAACAAAAATGTAATATATTGCAGGTTATCAGTCCTATAATGTGTTGGCTGCATTCATTTTCTTTTACAATCTAAATAACAAGGGGAGGTGTTTGTTGTCCAAATAAATTACAGTAAGTAAGTGTTTAAGCATTATCACCTGTGTGTGTGTTATTGGCAGGATCACTAGGGGAAAATAAAGGGGGAAAAGCCTGAAAAAAGGAAACCAATGCAGCCACTACATTGAAGGACTGGTAAGTTGCAATAGATTACATTTTGTTTTTTAGAATCAGAGATAATTTATAGGAGAACCCAAGTCAGGAAAGAAAATAACCAATGCACTTTAAAAAAATGTATGCAAATTTGGAATATCTAATTAAAAAACATGAAATAAAAAAAAAGTATTTCAATTACTTGCTTGAAGTGTTTTTCAATTCCAAAAACACGTTTTATTTATGCAATGTCCCTTGGCTACTTCAGGAAGTAATTTGATTACTTCAGGAAAAGCCAATCCCCTAGTACAGCTCCCTGCTTGCACGTCATAGCCCCCTCCTCTATTGGGACTGTCTATTTACTGTCTGTGCTGATCTAGCTCCTCCACCCCTCCTCTCGCCTCCCTACATGATCTTTTATGCAGCTGCTGGGAGAGAAGGGGAATACTATAGCTTGTCACTTGAGTGACAGCCTTGAGTCTGCTGGGGTTGCTGACATCACATTCAAGATGGTGGCACCCAAAAGCATTCTCGAGGCTTTTGGATGCCAATATAAAGAAAGCATTTACAGATAGATAACATGCATAAAGCAGATACACATAAGCATCTTATGGGACTATTTTGATATTTTAATAATGAATTTTCTGGCAAAAGGGTCTCTCTGAACACACCCAGACTGCAGCATGTAATATTTTCCCTAACACACCCCCGCCAGTGCTGAAGTGTGAACATGAACTTTGCCAAAAGTCCATTTCACTTTTAGTGAGCCTTTTCAAGACCGCATGGCTAAGCCCTTCCATCCCAAACAATGGAATAGTATAAAATTATTCTTGGATCCAGTAAAAAATTGCTGAAAACATAGTACGTAGTAACAAGATCGATGCTCAATAATGAGTTTGAGACATTACCCAATACCAAAATTACTTGGGGACCATGTTAAGTATGTGTTGGCATATTACCTTGGCTCGGGCTAACCTGTTTAACCACAGCGGTAAACTGTACATTTTGCAACTGCATAATAAAATATGACGTGGGCAACAAGCACCACCAATAATAAGGAAAGCCTGTCTTGCGTCAAGTTCCCATCACTCGCCAAGCATCAGAGGTCTGTTAAACATCAACCTAACCCAGAAATTGTATTTTCGTTTTCTGTGGTTGCTGGCAAGTTGAACCACATGCTAACTTCTTGTATCTTTCACAGACTCCAGTAACAAGATATCCCCAACAGATTTCCTGCTTAGCCCATACACTGCAGCCATTACAAAGCCAAATGATGGTGTCACACTCCCTCAGTGGACTCTCCATAAAGCTGGAGAACTCCGCGGCAATAGAATGACACCATTGTTCTGGCTTTATGGGAGGTGGTAGAGCCGAAAACTATGGAGGTGAATTCTCAGGGCTGGAGAGATACCAAAAGTCGGGTGGGTGAAACAACCCACTGCTGTTCAACCAAAACTATTCATTTTAGGGCAGAGTTGGTTTTTAAGACCACATTCATGTATGCTATATACCTCCCACATTCATTTCCGGTATTTATGCAAAGAAAAGGCCAGATTAAAATGCCATTAAAATATGTTCTTTCTGATGCATGCTGTTCTTCTGTATAGTAATCTTGGATGATGTTATGTAGTTTGTTGAGTAACAATGGGATGCTTTAGAAGCACAGTGGAATAGCAGGAATTGCTGAACTTTTCCTGACTTCAGGCATTTCTCACTGCTAAAAAAATGTCATAATCATGAAGCAGCAAGCTATAGTCCAATTCCCGTGTGAAAGATGAGACAACTGACTAGACTAGCTTACATATAAAGTGTATGTCTTATGTAAGTATCAAACGACACATACTTGTGTCTGCTGACAATCACTGTTATAACAAGTTTAGAAATATGAAAGGCTTATTAAATATTTCCATCTTCAGAATGTGCCTTCCTCTAATGGCCCATTCGAAAACGCAGTTTTAGGACAAATTCATACCTATGCATCCATGTTACCATGTCAGTTTTCATGTGCATTAGGATATTTTTTAATGCAGGAAATTGTACACCTCCTCAACTCATAAAAGGCCTTGTATCCTTTTCAATGAATGTAAGGCTTTCTGTAAATGGAGGATGGGTGACTAAGACAATCATCTGCACATATCACAGAAATTCTTACTTTTTTATGCTTATTTTTTTCAGAAGTGCATCCCATGCACAGCAGTTAAGGCCACTAGTGCTGTGTTTACCTAGTACATGTACAGTGCTAGCGGCCCCTACTGCACATGCGTTGAACAAGGTCAGCAAGCTCTACTGCTATGCACAGGATGCATTCCCGAAGAAGAAAAAAAGCATCCAAAAAGTAAGAACTTCTGTGATTGGAAGTGTGGCTGATTGTCACAATCTCCTCTCCTGCAATTACAGAACGCCTTTTACACCCCTAAGTGAAAATGTCCAAATTGGGCCCAAAGTGTCAATATATTGTGTGGCCACCATTATTTTCCAGCATTGCCTTACCCCTCTTGGGCATGAGCTTCAACTAGAGCTTCACAGGTTGCCACTGGAGTCCTCTTCCACTCCTCCATGACGACATCACAGAGCTGGTGGATGTTAGAGACCCTGTGCTCCTCCACCTTCCATTTGAGGATGCCCCACAGATGCTCAATAGGGTTTAAGTCTGGAGACATGCTTGGCCAGTCCATCACCCTTACCCTCAGCTTCTTTAGCAAGGCAGTGGTCATCTTCGAGGTGTCTTTGGGGTTGTTATCATGTTGGAATACTGCCCTGCAGCCCAGTCTCCAAAGGGAGGGGATCATGCTCTGCTTCGGTATGTCACAGTACATGTTGGCATTCATGGTTCCCTCAATGAACTATAGCTCCCCAGTGCTGGCAGCACTCATGTAGCCCCAGACCATGACACTCCAACCACCATGCATGACTGTAGGCAAGACACATTTGTCTTTGTACTCCTCACCTGGTTGCCGCCAAACACGCTTGACACTATCTGAACCAAATAAGTTTATTTTGGTCTCATCAGACCACAGGACATGGTTCCAGTAATCCATGTCCTTAAGTCTGCTTGTCTTCAGCAAACAGTTTGCAGGCTTTCTTGTATATCATCCTTAGAAGGGGCTTCCTTCTGGGATGACAGCCATGCAGACCAATTTGATGCTGTGTGCGGCGTATGGTCTGAGCACTGACAGGCTGACCCCTTAAACCTCGGCACCAATGCTGGCAGCACTCATACGTCAATTTCCCAAACACAACCTCTGGATATGACGCTGAGCATGTGCACTCAACTTCTTTGGTCGACCATGGTGAGGCCTGTTCTGAGTGGAACCTGTCCTGTTAAACCATTGCATGGTCTTGGCCACTATGCTACAGCTCAGTTTCAGGGTGTTGGCAATCTTCTTATAGCCTAGGCCATCTTTATGTAGAGCAATAATTCTTTTTTTCAGATCCTCAGAGAGTTCTTTGCCATGAGGTGACATGTTGAACATCCAGTGACCAGTATGAGAGAGTGAGAGCGATAAAACCAAATTTAACCCACCTGCTCCCCATTCACACCTGAGACCTTGTAACACTAATGAGTAACCGGGGAGGGAAAATGGTTAATTGGGACCAATTTGTACATTTTCACTTAGGGGTGTACTTACTTTTGTTGCCAGCGGTTTAGACATTAATGGCTGTGTGTTGAGTTATTTTGAGAGGACAGCAAATTTACACCGTTATACAAGATGTACACTCACTACTTTACATTGTACCAAAGTAATTTCTTCACATGAAAAGATATAATAAAATATTTACAAAAATGTGAGGGGTGTACTTACTTTTGTGAGATACTGTAGGTGGATGCAGCATCGATGCTGCATCTGTCCCCTGCTGCCTCTGCACTGAGAACTAAGCGATTAAACACCACTGATCGCTCAGTTGTCCCCTTCACTCTGAGCAGAGAGTGGTGACTGTCAGTCACCGTGTCTCTGCTTTGCCCCTCCAGCGCGTTTCCCAGCGACGCAACTGAGAGGCTGAGCCAGCTGCCACTCCAGGCGGACTGATAATAACGGGTCACAGGACTGCAGAATGAACTGAACTCCTGTGATCCCTAGGAGATTTACGGCCAAACTTCTCTTTAAAGCATTTGCTACGTAACTTCCTTTTTCTATTTTTCTTATATCATCATTTTAAAATTCAAATGCAGGTTTATATCTGACTGGTGGCTGTACTGAGAAACATCTCAGTACTGACATTTTTACGTTAGGTTCTCTATATGTGAAAGACAACAAAACCCAGCAGGGGAGTTCTTAGCAATAACTCTTCTGCATCATAAGCAGGGTTTCTCAGATCAAATGATTTTGAACAGTTTTAGGCTTCATGCACATTGGGGGCTTACATCATAAAGTTTTGTCTTTTTCACATGCCTTGCAAACCCAGGTACTACGCAAAGTGGCCCATAGACATGGATTGCTGTGCGCGGGTGTACGCTGGTACCCAAAAGGGTAGCATATGGTCGTATTCCCCAAACGCAGACTTTTTTGCATTCGGGGAATATGGGCATCCACCATACACATGTTTACCCGTGTAAACGCGGTATGCCCTTAATGCACCAGTGTGCATGAGGCCTCATTGTTGTCCGTGTCCCCCTTTTAAGAATCCTTAATTTTGCCTCTCTAGACAGAACAGTGAAAAAGCCTCTTCATTTCCTGTCTTTTTGATGCATACCCAACAGAACAGAAAGTAACAGGGCAGCAATAAAAACACATTTTCTATCAGCCTGAGAAAACATTAGCACCTTCGTCAAGATTTTATTGCTGTCACCGTTCCCATTGAGGTGATTTCCCCTCACTTCCTGTCAAGGTGACAGGTGGCAGACAGGACAGGAAGTGAAGGACAGCTCTTCAACGGGGACCAATTCCAAACCTTCAGCAATCCTATCCAAAACAAAAAGAACTGGGCTTTAAGTGACTGCTTGACCACATCTAAACATTCTTTACGTCTCTGTAGAAAGCCCAAAATACTATGAAGAGTGTTGCCTTTGTAAAAGGCAGAGATCCGGATTGTCTGTGACTTACAGATTCCTGGAGCAGTCATAGACTGACCAGTACTATATATTCTCTTTATTGCATCCATATCATAAAATTTTATGGGTTAGGGAAACACTACAGTCAGATTGTAACACAGCAGGCTTAGACCTTGACTTAAAAGGTCTGACTCAGCTACATACTGCAAATATCCCTAGTGAGCTCAAGAAAGGACTTTGTTTATGAGGAATCTCAGTACATAATGAAAAACAGTAGGGTTCTTTACACAACCCGTCGTAACTGAAGCTTCCGACTTGGTCAGTCTATTTGAACACGGGTCAATGTAGAGTTCTCCACCAACCATTAAAGACAGCCTGTGAGAGCTATCAATCCAAGGCTGCCGCCAGTCAGGCTAGAGTACACATAAAGCTATACTGTGGACACAGATATATTAGCTAAGCTTCGGGTCAGTGACAGTTGAACTATTATTTCCTTAGCAATAGCTATGTTTGTGTCTTTCGGTTGGTGTGTGGGTGCTCTGAGGAAAGCAGCCTACTCCTGCTGCAATTCAAGAGCTCTGTCCCATGACTCCATCTGTCTGACCTTGCAAACTGTGACCCCCCTTATAACATCAATGGGAAGTCCCCTTCTATTAGCACTATTTACCGAAACAGACGCTTAATGTTGCCATTTGGAATTTGTTACAGTAACCTCACCCTCTCGGTTCTCAGGCTTCATTTGATGTTGGGTGAGGATACAGGGATTTTTCTGGACACCTCATACATAAATCATTTATGGGTTATCACCAGCAGACTTGATAGCATAGCTATGAAAGTTTACCTCAGGAACGTGAATTTTATCATATCATTACAGCAACTCCCTATATAAATCCAGTAGTTATTTCATTGCCAGACATCACAGAAAATGAATCATTTTTACAATCTGCTGTATGATAGTTCACATTTAACCATGTTTTATTAGCTTCATACAGGTTAGGAATACCTCCTGAATCGACTTCAGGCCTCAGACCTAACTTTCATTTTTTAAAGTAGACTTTCACTTCAAAATGAAAAGTACCACTTATCCTCATCCTCCCCCCTCCTCTAACAAATATACAGGCGGTCCCCAGGTTACAAACAAGGTGGGGTCTGTAGGTTTGTTCTTAAGTTGAATTTGTATGTAAGTCAGAACAGGTAATTTTTTTAAGTGTAGCTTCAGCCAAAAGATATATTTTTATGCTTTTTGGATAGCACAAGGAAGGGTTAACACCCCTGTAATGTTTGTTTTGCTGTCTATGTTTCTGTTCAGAAAATTTCACCTCACTTCCTGTCCCAATGATAATTGGAATTTGAAAAATGTGGGTTGTTGTGGAAACAAACCTTGGTGATAAAGCTCCAGTGGAGACACTTTTTTCCCATAATAACTCTTACAGGAGAAAATTTCCCTTCATAGAGGTAGATTTTCTTTCACTTCCTGTTGTCTCCCTCCGTTTGTTAGTAGGAGTCGTTTGTAAGTCGGATGCTTGTAACTAGGGGACCGCCTGTATATATATTTTTCTGGGAGTAAGTACCTCATACGTGTACACCTAGCACTAATGGGTGGCCCTTCGGACTCCTGCAGACATTGGTCTGTGTTTTCCTTACCTAGGTGCTTGCTTAGGCCAGTGAAGGAAGCATTATCTAAACTGGTTTCCAGAATTTTAAAGTTTGGTTTATTTGGTGCACACTTGTTTTTTTCTGTGCTGTCCATCCCTTTTCTCTTTTTTTCAGCATTTTCCCACCATCTCCAGTTGCATGTCTGCAGTCTCTAACAGCTATTTGCACCATTTACATTCAGTGAATATTATGCGTGGCCCTTTTGGCAATGTTAGAGGCTGCACTTCAGGCCCCCTATATCAAGTAAGTTAGCCACCACTTCAGGCCCCCTATACCAAGTAAGTTAGCCACCACTTCAGGCCCCCTATATCAAATGAGTTAGCCACCACCTCAGGTCCCCTATATCAAGTGAGTTAGCCACCACCTCAGGTCCCCTATATCAAGTGAGTTAGCCACCACTTCAGGCCCCCTATATCAAGTAAGTCAGCCACCACTTCTGGTCCCCTATATCAAGTGAGTTAGCCACCACCTCAGGTCCCCTATATCAAGTGAGTTAGCCACCACTTCAGGTCCCCTATTTCAAGTGAGTTAGCCACCACCTCAGGTCCCCTATATCAAGTGAGTTAGCCACCACCTCAGGTCCCCTATATCAAGTGAGTTAGCCGCCACTTCAGGTCCCCTATATCAAGTGAGTTAGCCACCACCTCAGGTCCCCTATATCAAGTGAGTTAGCCACCACTTCAGGTCCCCTATATCAAGTGAGTTAGCCACCACCTCAGGTCCCCTGTATCAAGTGAGTTAGCCACCACTTCAGGTCCCCTATATCAAGTGAGTTAGCCACCACCTCAGGTCCCCTATATCAAGTGAGTTAGCCACCACTTCAGGTCCCCTATATCAAGTGAGTTAGCCACCACTTCAGGTCCCCTATATCAAGTGAGTTAGCCACCACCTCAGGTCCCCTATATCAAGTGAGTTAGCCACCACCTCAGGTCCCATATATCAAGTGAGTTAGCCACCACTTCAGGTCCCCTATATCAAGTGAGTTAGCCACCACTTCAGGTCCCCTATATCAAGTGAGTTAGCCACCACCTCAGGCCCCCTATATCAAGTAAGTCAGCCACCACTTCAGGCCCCTATAACAAGTAAGTTAGCCACCACCTCAGGTCCCCTATATCAAGTGAGTTAGCCACCACTTCAGGCCCCCTATATCAAGTAAGTTAGCCACCACTTCAGGCCCCCTATATCAAGTGGGTTAGCCACCACTTCAGGCCCCCTATATCAGGTAAGTCAGCCACCACTTCAGGCCCCTATAACAAGTTAGCCACCACTTCAGGCCCCCTATATCAAGTAAGTTTATCACCACTGTTCTAAGGTGTTAGAAAAAGATTGCAACCTGTGTCTTAGTTGTGATCTTTAAAGTAGTATTAAAGGAGAAGTAGGAACAAAGCTCTTTTGGTCCTACTGTTCCCATGGGCCTGCACTCCTGTGACCCGTGTTCAGTAGACAGTGGGCTAAAGCCCACTCTCCGCTGATGTCAGTCAACTGGTGCAGGCTCTGAAACAATTCTGACATTAAAGTGATACTAAGGTCTTCTTTTTTTTTTTCGTTTAAAAATAACAAACATGTTATGCTCCGTGCAGTGGTTTTGCACAGAGCAGCCCAGATCCTCCTCTTCTGGGTTCCCTCGTTGGCTCTCCTGGCCCCTCCCTCCTGCCGAGTGCCCCCACAGCGAGCAGCTTGCTATGGGGGCAACTGAGTCGAGCCGCTGCTCTGTGTGTCCATTCAGACATGGAGCCACAGCTTGGCCATGCCCCCTCTCTCTCCTCATTGGCTCACTGACTTTGATTGACAGCAGTGGGAGCCAATCTCAGCCGATCAGGAGGGAGATGAGGCTCAGGTAAGTATTAGGGGGGCTGAGGGGGGCTGCTGCACACAGAAGGTTTTTTACCTTAATGCATGGAATGCATTAAGATGAAAAAACTTCTGCCTTTACAACCACTTTAATGTCGGGATCCACCTTGACGCATGAACCTGCAGCTGGCTCAGCCTCTCAGTGAGCCACCTAGAGCCTAAGCCAGCAACTCCCGCCCCCTGTGCAGCCTGGTGCTCCAGTAAGCGCTGAAGGGGCCGAGCAGAGAGCCGTTGACTGATAGTAACCAGCTTTCTGCTCACTGAAGACAGAGAAGCAAACAATCAGCAGTCTTTGATTGCTCAGTTCTCTAGGTGAGTATGAATGATTATTTCTTAATTTCCCGTGCTTCTCTTTTAAACTTAAAAGCAGACATTATATTGCAGCTTACAATTTTTTTTTTTCTTTGTTTCAATACATTTTTATTCAACATTCTGAACAATGCCCAGATAATAATCAACAAACATGATTTCACAGTGATACATATACAGATATAGATCATAGTGTACATGCAGTCATTTTCCAAAGCAATAGGAAACTTATTTACTTAATTTGTAGCAAAATCAACAGGTGAGTACACCCCTCACATTTTTGTAAAGTTTTTATTATATCTTTTCATGTGACAATACTGATGAAATGACACTTTGCTACACTGTAAAGTAGTGAGTGTACATCTTGTATAACAGTGTAAATTTGCTGTCCCCTCAAAATAACTCAACACACAGCCATTAATGTCTAAACCACTGGCAACAAAGTGCCCTAAGTGAAAATGTCCAAATTGGGCCCAAAGTGTCAATATTTTGTGTGGCGACCATTATTTTCCAGCACTGCCTTAACCCTCTTGGGCGTGGAGTTCACCAGAGCTTCACAGGTTGTCACTGGAGTCCTCTTCCACTCCTTCATGACTACTTTACATTGTATCAAAGTGTAATTTCCTCAGTGTTGTCACATGAAAAGATATAATAAAATATTTACAAAAACATGAGGGGTGTACTCACTTTTGTGAAATACTGTATGTATCAAACAGATATAATAAAACACTTTCAATTGTATATTTAGCAAACCAAAAGGCAGCAAATAAGAGAAGCTCATTGTTAGGGATTACATACATGGTAAGGATATGTCAAAATCTAGTGTCCATAATTTGGTGCAGTTAAAGCAGAACTATAGTCAGGACTCCTAACAAAAAAAAAAAGTTTTCTAAAAATAAAGAAAATCATATCATCCCAATGACTTCCTCTAATTTGCTATTTGCATGCTGTGTACCCCAAAAATCTAAATACCAGCGCCATCTTTGAATAGTTGCTTCTCTCCTTTTTCAGGAATCTTATACCTACCCACATGATTTTCCTGTGCATGCACGCCCGCCCTACTGTTGAGCGACTGGGTTGCCATGGTAACATAGTCTTATGGCAGTCAGTAAACATGCTATTGACTGAAAGTAAAGTTCCAAAAGCCCCTCTTAGCTGGGCACAATGGTAGCAAGTTTTAAAAGCTAATTCTATCTTTTAGAAAAAAATTATAAATGCACATATACAGTATTTACAAGGGGAAAAAATGCATTTATTATTTTTTTATGCATAGACATCTGCAAAGCATTGTACCTGCAATCAGTGGATTGCGGGTGCAATGTTAGGCTCCTGTAGACTCTCCCTTTAACAGACTCCAATTCTATGGCATTTTAGTTGGAGAGCTGGAGGAAGTGGCAATGGAATACAAGCATAGTGATCATTGCACTTGTATTCCATTGGGAGCTTTAAGATCGTCTGCCGCAGTGGCACACGGGATTTGTAGTTCATTCACTCACAGATCTCTGTGAAAAGGGTTTGGGGGTCCCATTTGCACCATGTTACATGTACACTAAATATGGGTGTACCATGGTTCCAAAGCTGAAGTTAGCCTTTAAGTTGCTTACCCCCTAAACATAGCACTCCTCCATAAGTGCAGAGCTACAAATCTTGCAAGATCTATCAGTCAGGGGGTGGCATTTAAGAGATGTTTGTGTATCAAACATACTCAAGCACTTTTACACACATGGACAGATATTAATGTATAACTGGTTTAGAGATGTTAGACCTGCCTGTTCTGGAAACAAATTTAAAGTTACAGAAAATAAAACTTTTACTTCCAAGCGTTCACAGAGTGCTTTGTTTTTGTTTGTTTTTTAATAAATAAAAGGTGTTCTCTGATTGGGCAAGGTGGAAGGGTATCATCCAATTAGAGAATGTCTTATATTTATTGAAGAAAATACAAAGCATTCTGAGAATTGCAGCAGTGCCAAGTGAGTGAGCCCCTGTGGTCGGTGTACAGGGGGGAAGCTGCTTGGCACAGGAACCAGAAGCTAGTGGCTACCACTGTAGTAGCGCTGACTGCTACAGTGATAGTCAGCTGTTGCAATGGACCCTCAGGAGTGAGTTATATTTACTTACATTGGCTCAAGCTGGAAAAATGTAGGTATGCAGTAAAGATCATTTCTGAACATCAATATTAATATCTTGCACACAGCATATATTTTCCAGCATACTACAAAAAAAATATCCCAAGGGCTACTGGTTTCCACTGACCTGTTGTATTTGTTATCACTCTTTTCTCGTTCCATAACTGGCTACTAGGTATAAAGCCAGCATTATCACACTTATCATTTTATAACACCTGAACTGGTAAAATGATAATTGCGGCATTTTTCAAAAAGGAAAGTGTGAATTTCTGCTAGCTGCCTTCTAGAAACCTCTTGGACTATCAGGGCACAGCTGCTGGGGTACTTCACCTGGCAAAAAGCTGCTGGGGTATTTCAGAGGCACAACAATATAACTGTAATTGTAAGCAGTATGTACAACTCCCAACAACAGCACTGGTGAAAGGTGCACAGGCTGTTACAAAGTTAAAGTTAAAACTTTTTTTTTAGTTTGGAAAGAGTAAGGGAGGGTTATATCCCCTGTCAGATTTTTCTTGCAATCTGAGTTCCATTAAGAAGATTTGCCTTCACTTCCTGTCCCATAGCCAAAACAGGAGGTGAGGGGAAATCCTGCAAATTAAGGGAATCCCTTGGGACACACCAAGTTACCAGAACTAGTGTCCCCATTGAAGATTTCCCCTCTATTACTTTTCTGGGGACAACCCAAAATTTGTGATTTTACTTTCACTTTCAATGATAATGGTAAACAGGACACATAGGGTTAATCTCCCTAAGGGGGCACAGACAACAATAAAAACCTGATAGGTATTCTAATCCTTTTCAACTATGCCCAAAGCAAAAAATATATATATATTTTGCCTTTAATTACACTTTAAAAAATAGCAGTCATCTACAAAATGTGAAATAAACAATCAATAAATGCAGCCCCACAAAAGATACACCTTTGCTATGGAAAAAAAGGGGATAGGGACATAAATAACTGCTGTCAAATCTCACCATTAAAATCTTCAGAATATGTAATGAAGTTGATTTACTAAGGACAAACAGACTGTTCAATTTGCAAGGGAAGTTGCACTTTGCATGGGAATTTTCTTCCCAGAATTAGTGAATGTGGTGGAATTTACCTTTGCAATGGATACCCAATGACATGCATGGAAAATGTAAAAAAAAAAAATGCATTTTTGCTTGCACATGACTGGATGATGGAAGCCATTAGAGCTTTACCCCATTCACTAAGCTATGGGAAAACTCCCTTTCAAAGTGCAACTTTGTTTGCAAAGTGAAAAGTCTATTTGCCTTTAGTAAATCAACCCCAAAGGGTTTAAACCACGGGCACCTAGTTGTGGGTGAAGGTGGACTTTGGGAACATGCAAAGAACAAGGCCTCATACCTTCTCTCATTGTCATCAAGATGTGCGAAGAGCACATTCTTGGAGATGGCCTTTGCCAGGGCAGTCATCGTCTTGTAGTCCTTTGGAATAACCTGCAGAGAAACAACAGAGGATTTTATTATTTTCATGCCCCTGGCATAGAATGCTGAGCGATTCTAAAAAGAATGCAAAATGCGTCCAAAAGTTCAGGACCTCTCATTTCACATAGGGCCAGGATGGATATCCAGGAGATTAAAAATAAAATTCTTTTTCACCAGCACACTTTTTACCTCTCATAAGAAAATCATTATTTTACAGTTTCTGACTACACATGAATATTACCGTTCTGAACAGTATAATTAAACTGAGTATCACTATATCTTTTTGGCATTGATTGCCTAGGAAACTGATCACTCTCCTCTAATTTCAGTTATTAATCATTTTCATGAAAAGTTCTTGACTGCCAGTTTGATTGTGGATGTAACATGTCTGCACCTGGAACATTTAAAGGTAAGCTCCAGTCAAACATGACAATCTGCTATAGACAAAGAGGGCACCGCTTCCCTGCATAGTGCTTCTCTTTATCCTGTGCACAATGCCACATTACTCAGCAAATCCTTTTGGTAGTCGTTAACCAGAGTTAATGAAACTCTCTGCTAATAAATCGGTGGTCCTATATTTGACATTTAAAATGTAGAAATGGCATGTATTTTACTGAAAGCCTTACTATTTATAAAGTTGAAGGGAAGTTGCATATTTTATATTTCGTTTTTTATTATTGGCTCAATATCCAATAATGAATTCTAAACCTGGTTAAGGGGCTATACAGGACATATAAGGATGGTCACTTTAGCTGATTTCATAATAAAGGAATATGGAGAATATGCTTAACAAGGTAATGTTGTTAATGATTGGTTAAATTCTACCAAGTTGACAGGTATATACTACAGCTAGAACTTGGAATATTCAGTCTCACCTCAGAGCTGCTATGAGGCATGCGTCTGCTTCTGATTACCAGTGCCACACCGCACAAGTGAGCTGGACTCCGTGGCAAAACAGCATCTTTAGTTAAAGTGGATGTAAACCCTCATATACAGTATACCCAGTGAAGTGAACAGGCTCCCTACATAAGATTTACTGTACATGTATATCTTCTGTCTTCAGCTTTCTAGACTCTTTAGAAAGTGCACATTGTGTTTGAATTTTTTCTTCCTATTTCAGCAGTGGGAGGGGAGTCTGATCATACACTGTGTGTGAGCTGATTGGAGGAAAGGCACACCCTCCCCCTCCAAAAAGGCAAGGGGACAAAGAAACTTGCAGAGCTGTACTGTGGATAGACAAGCTCTCTGCCTATCTGTCTCTAAGTTACCTCCCCAACACAAAACTTCTCAGAAGTTATCATGCTGATAACAGAGGAACGGAGCAGCAGGAAGACACATAACTTAGGGCTTTGGAGAGAGATAAGTTAACACTACACATATATGTGCCCAGGTCAGCTTTCATGAACAAGGTTTACATCCACTTTAAGTATTCTTCTAATATTTTCTAATATTATTACATTTGTTATCTGTATCTGTCCTCTTTGCACATATCGAATACAACCCCAAAAACGTAAACTATCACATAGCCGTGATAAAATAGAAGCACTCACCTCCATCTCCCTAGGGAGTCTGTGCTCTTACCAAGCTTGTGGTGGGGCGATGGGGTGGGTGGGTTGTCTGGAAAAAATGTTGTCTATCTCTTGAAAGGGACAATGCCAACCCCACAAATTAGATTTTGTGCCAGGAATTAGAAATTGGATCACATTCTGTCGCAAGATCTGCCAATCATTTGGCTCACTCACAGGGCAGGAGACCTGAATATCAACTACTGTGGTGTGCCGAGAGCAAGGACAAGGTGGAAGCCCATGCAATCTGGCTTGTAACAGTGTCAGTTAGGGTGGCTGTGCCTGGCAAACTATGTCATCACAGAGAATATGTGGTGTCCTAAAGAGATTGACTTTAGCCTCAAAAATAATTATATGTATTATAAAGAACTTGAATTATAAATGGTGGGGCACATCTGATGTGTCCCAATATCACATCTGTGTGGGTGCGGGTACATGTCCCCGAACCCACTCTGTGTGCATTCGGGGACATGCACCCATACCTACAGTGATGTAATATTGTTGGATACATCGGTTGTGTCCGCGCAGCCACTGTTTCCCAATAGACATCGATGGGACTGCCTGCATGTGGATGCACTGTGCATCCCCTTGTGGGTAAACATGGTCCCGCATGGGCATGCAGTATTGTACACCATCTGTGAACGAGGCCTAAAAAAAATATCTTCTGATCATGTCAAAAATTCATACCTATCCTGTGTCCTGAGAACACACATGTTATCTAAAGAAGTCTAACTAGCCCTCTTAATTCTTATCTTGGGCTACAGAACATTTTTTTCTATGTTGTGGAGATGAGGAAAGTGGGAAGGTTTGACCAGTTTAGCAAAAGACAACTGAGCAGGGCTGACACCACTATAATGTGCAAGGCAAATGTGCATGCATTACAGGGATAACCTGCATATTTACTACCTTACATACAATGTAAAGATGCACAAACACATAAAATCATGAAAACAGTCATCGCATGTATTTGGCCAGTTCCAGAGTGCCCAAGATCTCCTTCTAATCAGATTGTAACCAGCCAGTCTGGACAACAATCATTTCATGCCTATGGGCCCCTTTAGCCTCATAGCGTATTGTGTTTCAGATGTATTAAAATTCAAGTTATTTCCAAAACAGAAGGATAACCAAAAGGTCTAGTGCAGAGATATGTCCAAAGATATCTAACTTGTTTTTACTTGAATACTTCAACCAGACGCCACCTGCCCATAATTCCTATCTGTCCCTGGGGCAACAAGTTCTATGCCAACGTGCACGAAAATCATCCACCTACTAACGCCATCCAACAATCCTCCTTGTCTGAGAAACTATGCATCCCTTCCTCTTTAGACAAAAGCAATATCCTGAGGTGTTTAAAAGATTTCTATGCAGTGACAGAGGTTAAGCAGCTATTAAAAGGGATCCATCCACAGGCAATTTCCACCTCCATGTAGCAGATGCCAGATTAATGGCCCATCTTTATTGCCATGAGAAATGGCAAACCGTGTGCCTTCCCAAAACGAAAGAGGAGTTTATTTTATTATTTTTCTATTATGGCAAGATTAACGCGTCTGGCCCCCAGATCACACACGTTTGTGCATCGCGGTGGGTTGAGGTTATCTTTTGCAGCCAGAAACCAATAAGCTTGTTTAAAAATAGATGAACCTGAATTATGCAGCATGAAAAAAAAGGTTGATGAGTTGTACAATATCTAAAGAATGTGAAGATGTTAATCTAATCTCCTAAATCCACAATAATGAAAGGCTTTATGGTGTTGTATTGCGAACAGCACAAACTGAATCTGCTGAAACAGGAAAAAAGCGGGGATAATATATTACAAATTATGGCTGGCACACACACAGGGCTAGACAAATTAACTGTAGGATTCAGCAACTACCAGGCACTCCCAGCGGGGATTCCCAAATGACAAAAAATCCACTGTATAGTAAAATAGTGCCTTTCACAGCTTCCGATAAAACAACAATCTGCCCTCATGCCCTGGGCAACAATTATAATAAGGCACTCATGGGCCTGTATCTACGCAAAGCTACAGTGTAGCTAAAGCAAATTCTTTTTCATTTTCGATAGAGCAGGGAGGGGTTAGGACCCCTGATAACTTTTAATTGCTGTCTGTGTTCCCATAAATGTGATTTTCCCTCTCTATTTTTCCACTGTCATCCAACTAAAAGGGAGGGGAAATCTAACATTCTGAGATTACACTGGATCAGAAATAAAGGAGAAATCATCCAATGAGGACACCTGTTTCAATGTCAAATATCTAAAAGAGGAGTTCCTTCATGCTCAATCTCTTTTATTGTAGCAGTCCCCAAATTAAGGCCCACTTGCCATATAATGCTCCCTGCAATAAGAAGCACCTATATCCTACCACGTATTTTATATCTGTTACAGACTCTGCTGGTATCATTTTCACAGGGCTACCTGAAATATATGGGGGCTCATTTCTTCACTATCTTTAGTGGAGAAAGAAGACCAGATTAACCTTGGAGGAAGTCCATGCCATCTAGTGGACGAAACGCTTCAGTGTGTCTGCCTCTGAGCACCCCGGTTCACCTCCACCTCACTCCCGCATACGTGACTTGCCCTCCTCCTGCCATTCTACCAGTGACCCACAGCCATCCACAGAGCTCTGCACAGGAGGTGACTCAGTGGGCTCAACCTCAGAGATGCCCCGGTCCATCCAGCAATTCTCCAATTCCAGGGGATGATCCTCAGTTCCTACCACCCTCATTTTTGCAATTGCTACCAATAAAGCTTATTATAATCTTTAGGTTGATACCGCAGTTTGCCTTATTCCCTTCCCCCCTTTCTGAACTCCTAAGGGGCTTTCCCCAACCTTTTGCTCTACTGTCTTATTCTTACCCTAACCATTAGGTGGGATTGGGTTTCCAGACCCGGTCAAATATCATGCTGCAGTTCATTTGAAGAGACTGATATACTGGTATACTCAAAAGGATGTTAAACCCTGGATAGGATTAGAACAGGCTGCAATTCCTCTCCCTCTGGAAGGCCTAGTTTAGGCAGGTCCCACATCCACCCCGGTCAGGTACATACTGTCACATCCTCTCATGGGCCTCACTTTCAGAATTGCCAAAGCCATCTTCAGGCTTACTTTCCTATCACTGCATCCCAGTCTGCTTCTGCCAATAATTGGCTCAAATTTGCACACCACATACAGTTGTGCTCATAAGTTTTCATACCCTGGCAGAATTTATGATTTCTTGGCCATTTTTCTGAGAATATGAATGATAACACAAAAACATATCTTTCACTCATGGTTAGTGTTTGGCTGAAGCCATTTATTATCAATCAACTGTGTTTACTCTTTTTAAATCATAATGACAACAGAAACTACCCAATTGACCCTGATCAAAAGTTTACATACCCTGGTGATTTTGGCCTGATAACATGCACACAAGTTGACACAAAGGTGTTTGAATGGCTATAAAAGGTAACCATCCTCACCTGTGATCTGTTTGCTTGTAATTAGTGTGTGTGTATAAAAGGTCAATGCGTTTCTGGACTCCTGACAGACACTTGCATCTTTCATCCAGTGCTGCATTGACGTTTCTGGATTCTGAGTCAAGGGGAAAGCAAAAGAATTGTCAAAGGATCTGCGGGAAAAGATGGTTGAACTGTATAAAACAGGAAACGGATATAAAAAAGTTATTCAAGGAATTGAGAATGCCAATCAGCAGTGTTCAAACTCTAATCAAGAAGTGGAAAATGAGGGGTTCTATTGAAACTAAACCACGGTCAGGTAGACCAACTAAGATTTCAGCCACAACTGCCAGGAAAATTGTTCAGGATGCAAAGAAAAACCCACAAATATCTTCAGGACTCTCTGAAAACATGTGGTGTGGCTGTTTCAAGCTGTACAATAAGGAGGCACTTGAAGAAAGTTGGGCTGCATGGTCGAGTCGCCAGAAGAAAGCCATTACTACGCAAATGTCACAAAGTATCCAGCTTACAATATGCCAAACAGCACAGAGACAAGCCTCAAACCTTCTGGCACAAAGTCATTTGGAGTGATGAGACCAAGTTGAACTTTTTGGCCACAACCCTAAGGCTCCTTTCACACTGAGGCGCTTTACAGACGCTATTTAGCTAAAAATAGCGTCTGTAAAGCTCCTCAAAAATCCCCCCCAATACCCCCAATGTGAAAGCCCTGAATGCTTTCACACTGGGGCGGTGCGCTTGCGGGATGTTACAAAAAGTCCTGCAAGCAGCATCTTTGGGGCGGTGAGGGGAGCAGTGTATATACCGCTCCTCTACCGCCCCTGCCACTGAAATCAATGGCAATCGCTTCCGAAGCGGCCGCACACAGCTTCGGTAGCGCGGAGCGCCGGCACTTTTAACCCCGTTTTAACCCCTTGTGGGGGTTAAAAGCGCCATGATCCCGCCTGCATAGCGGAGCCATATCTCTGGTAAAACTCTGCTAACACTACCGGCTACCGCTGCAGTGTGAAAGTAGCCTTAACGCTTCATTTGGAGAAGAGTCAACAAGGCCTGTGAAACACGGAGGTGGATTGCTGATGTTTTGGGGATGTGTGAGCTACAAAGGCACAGGAAATTTGGTCAAAATTGATGTCGAGATGAATGCAGTATGTTATCACAAAAAAAATTCATCAGCCAGGAAGCTGCGCATGAGACGTACTTGGACATTCCAATATGACAATGATCCAAAACACAAGGCCAAGTCGACCTGTCATTGGCTACAGCAGAATAAAGTGAATGTTCTGAAGTGGCCATCTCAGTCTCCTGACCTCAAACGTGCAGTTCATGCAAGACAACCCAAGAATTTCCAGGAACTGGAGGCTTTTTGCCAAGAGGAATGGGCAGCTTTACCATCTGAGAAGATAAAGAGCCTCATCCACAAATACCACAAAAGACTTCAAGCTGTCATTGATATCAAAGGGGGCAATACATGGTATTAAGAACTGGGGTATGTAAACTTTTGATCAGGGTCATTTGGGTAGTTTCTGTTGTCCTTGTGATTTAAAAAGAGTAAACACAGTTGACTGATAATGAATGGCTTCAGCCAAACACTAACCATGAGTGAAAGAAAAGTTTTTGTTTTATCATTCATACTCTCTGAAAAATGGCCAAGAAATCATAAATTCTGCCAGGATATGTAAACTTATGAGCACAACTATAGCTCCACAGACCAACAACTTTGTAATCTCCACATCAAGGGGACATTTAGCTTGTCTCATTTTCGTCAACAAAACAAACCAATGACCACCACAAGTGTCCAGCCCTTGTTTGGCTCAGACCTAGACTTCTTTCGCCCTAGCATTAAATCTTTGTTAAATGAGCTTATAGTAACCTCAGTGTATACATAACATAACTACCCACTGCGTGGGCTGCCAATTCCAACTATTTGCCAATTCCCTCCACCTGTACAAGCAAGTTAGATTGCTGGGTGGTAACTGGAATTTGCAAACTGAAACCCACCCACAGTGATATCCAACAACATTGCACTTATGGAAGTTCATGATAAACTCATGACAGAGACAGGTGACAGGGGTTCTTCAAGAAAAAGCTGTCATAGTTGAGCTTATAAAGAATCTTAAAAATTCTTAGAATTATGCAAGCAGTTGTGTCCCAATTGGCATATATGAATTCATATTCTGAATGCTATCATTACAGGTATTAACTACATACAGCTACAAGAATAGCAAGATGTTGGTACTTATCATATAATCTGTTTATGGAAGTTAATTAAGGGACACAGAATCAGTAGTAACTCTGAGACAACTGGGTTATGCTGCCTTTAAGAAGAATTAAACACTGATAAACAAAAAAGCCATTGGCCAGCCAGGTATAGCTCCTCTCACTCCCAGCATGCTTCAGTATTTTAGAAAGGAAGTACATAGGAGTACATCACAAACACAGAGAGGTTGATTTGCTAATGGCAAATACACTGTTCACTTTGCAAAGGAAGCTGCACTCTGCAAGGGAAGCTTCACCAACGTTTAGTGAATGCGGTAAAACTTCAATGTGCAAAGAATGCCCAATCAAGTGCAAGGAACATTTTTTAAAAAATGCATTTTTGCTTGCACGCGATTGGATGATCGAAGTCAGCGGTGATGCACCTCATTCACTGAGTTCTGGGCAAAATTCCCTTGCAAAGTGTAACCGCACTTGCAAAGTGAACAGTCTATTTGTCTTTAGTAAATCAACTCCAAAGTGTAGGGATTCGTGTCCCTTAATGAACTTCAAGAAATAGATTTTATGGTAAGTACAAAAATCCTGTTTTCTTTATCATTCATTAAGGGACACAGGATCAGTAGTAATTCTGAGACAACTGGGATGAACAAAATCAGTCCACCTGAGGGGTAGGTAACACAGCAAACAGTCAAATAAAAGTTAACAATGAAAGCAATAATGAAACTGGGAGCTGCCTGAAAGTCAAAGAGCTGCCTAAAGGACCTTATGCCTAAGCTGACATTAGATGAAGCTTGAACATCCAAGAACATATGAACAGAGAACCAGGAAGCAGCCTTCCAAATCTGCAAAACAGTTCCCTGATGCTGAAAAGCCCAAGAAACTTTAAGGGCCGGTTCACACTGTAGCGAGGCGGAGTGGCGCGACTTCGCGGCCCGTTCACATCTAGGCGAATTGTCAGGCGACACAGGTCACAGCTCCGCCCCCAGGATGTGACCTCATATGGGGCGGGACCTCCAAGTGATGTCATCTGGTGGCCACGCCCCATGCCAATATAAGGCACAGCACAGAGCGGCGAGGGCATTCTTGAAGGAGAACGCGTCGTGTCAACATGGGAAGAAGAAGAAAAGAGGTCTACTGTAGTGAACCTCCAGGGCGGGGTATACTCCAGTGTAGGACCCCCGCCTCGACACTGGACACAGCGGACTGTTAAGCGGATCTACACTTGCCCGGCGCTTCAGCGCGGTGAGGCGGAGCGATGTCACACTTGGCCGGGAATTTCAAAGAACCCGAAAAGTCGTAGTCCCTTGACAAAACGTCTAAACCTTCCGACGAAGGACCAAGAGACAAGTATACAAGAACCTACAAGTTCGAAGTAGATTACAGTCGAATCCGTATTCCAGGAAATCCGTCGA
>BLSH010552110.1:1194639-1204872 GCA_018402905.1 Glandirana rugosa | reverse complement strand
TCTTCTTCTTCCCATGTTGACACGACGAGAAAAGACCCCTCAGAAGATGAAAGACCCCGCAAAAGAGCCGAAGAAAAGAAGACACCGGAGAGGGGAGAAGACCGCCGGAGCTGATTTAATAAAATATTTTAAAAAGCTATGTGTTTTTTTGTGTACATATTTCTTTCCAGGTAAATGGGTAGGGGTACGATGTACCCCATACTCATTTACATAGGGTGGGGGGCCGGCATCTGGGGGCCCCCTTGTTAAAGGGGGCTTCCAGATTCCGATGAGTCCCCGCCAGCAGACCCCGACAACCACCGGCCAGGGTTGTCGGGAAGAGGCCCTTGTCCTCATCAACATGGGGACAAGGTGCTTTGGGGTGGGAGGAGCAGAGCCCCCCCTGCCCCAAAGCACCCATACTCCCCATGTTGAGGGAACGCGGCCTGGTATGGTCCAGGAGGGAGGGGGGCGCTCGCTCGTCCCCACCCCCTTTCCTGGCCTGCCGGGTTGCGTGCTCGGATAAGGGTCTGGTATGGATTTTGGGGGGACCCCACGCTGTTTTTTCGGCATGGGGTTCCCCTTAAAATCCGTACCAGACCAAAGGGCCTGGTATGCTCCTTTAAAAATATGGTGTGGAGTTCCCCTTCAAGATCCCCAGAGCACAAGTCGCATGCCAAAGTCGGATCAGTGAAGACACTGATCCGACTTTGATCCGACTTCAATGCCTTTCAATGGGCTGAAGTGGGATCAAAGTCGGACAAAAGTAGTACAGGAACCTTTTTCAAAGTCGGCCGACTTTGAAAAACACAAGTCGGAGCAGTTAAGACGGCTCTCATAGGGAATCATTGTTTTTGTGACGTAATGCAACTTGTGCTCTTCATGTCGGTCCGAGAATCGGACTAGTGTGAACCCAGCCTTAAGGGCTATTAACCTTATCTTTGTGTAAGAACAAGGAT
Organism: Glandirana rugosa; assembly: GCA_018402905.1. NCBI lineage: Eukaryota > Metazoa > Chordata > Amphibia > Anura > Ranidae > Glandirana > Glandirana rugosa. The sequence goes on along the minus strand of BLSH010552110.1, from coordinate 1,203,934 downwards.
CCTTTATAGGAAAAGGCCAAATAAACATGTTGCAGAGGTGATGGAAACAAGGAACGCAACCATGTGGGTGAAAGTGGAAAGGGGAAAAGCCCTGTTGGGTTCAAATGCTGATATTTGAAACACTGACAGAATCAAGTTTAAATCCCATGGAGTCACAGTAGGTTTTAGAGAAAGGAACACAAGAAATAAACCCTGAAAAAAGACAAGCTATGAATAGGAGGTTAGAGGTCTTTGGAATAGGATCACAAGCACAAAAGGACCAAGTTTGTCCCTTGATGGTACTTCAAAGTCAAATGCTGATCCAGGTCTGTGTGTGGGTAGGCTGAATGTGCCAAGTTAATTGATTTGTCAACACCTCACACCAATCAAGTAAGCATTCCATGTGAAATGATGCAACTTGCAGGAGATAGACTTCCTAGTGTTCAATGGAATAGGAATAACCGGATCAAAGAGACTCCTGCCTCTCAAGGCTTGGGCTTCAATAGCAATGCTGTTAAAGCCAGTGATCATGAAGCAGGATAAAAGGATCCTTGGGATAAGAGATCTGGTTGATCTGGAAGAGCCCACATGGTGTCTGCCATGAGTCTGATCAGGAAAAATAAGATAGCTAGTAGAATTTGGTAAAACTTTCTTGTTCAGAGAAAAGAAGTTCCATCCTCCTGGTACACCAGCAAAAAACTGAAGCATGCTGGGCTGGGAGGGGTTATCCCTGGCTGGTCAATGGCTCTTTTGTTTGCCAGTGTTCGATTCTGCCTAAAGGCAGCAGTATAACCCAATTGTCTCAAAATTACTACTGATCCTGTGTCCCTTAATGAACAATAATTTTCACTATAGTGGGCCTCTAAATCCTTTAATTAAGAGGAATGTAAACAGATGCATGGATCTGTTTTTTATACAGTTTCTAGAAGCTGAGAGATGGCATTTAAAGCGGAACTAAATCCTCCTACCCTCCTATCCGTTGAGAGCAATGCCATCATATCATCTGTTTGGATCTGAACTTGTGACCAGCTATGACACCACCAGCCATTTGAGGCCATGAACATTTAGTTAAAGGCTGACATAAGCACAATGGTAACTGTGCAATTTACCAGAAGAACACCTTGAATGTAGCATACACTGCACATGTGCCAGTAGGCACAATGTAAATTAAAACACTACAAAAAATAACACTGGTATATTTTAATAAAGTGGAACTTTAGTCAGAAATCCTGCTAGGATGGTTCCTTTTACAGATATAACTATGTAAAATATTGAAAATAAGTGTATATACTGTTTCAAATCCAATAATACATTGTCTCGCCCTGCTCTGCACATGCTTAGTTGCTCTTAATTTTTGGCAAAGTGCCAGAAATCAGAGTCACTAGATCTGATGACAGCCTGTTGCTCAAGGGTTGTGGGCTTCAGCAAAAGGGCAGCCTCCAGGAAGATGAAACACGAGCAATGTTGGAGGAAATTTACAGAACACACAAATTTTGATAGTATAATTATTAATGTGGAATATATGTTCCTTGCTAAAGAACATTTTTTTTAATCAAGTTGGTAAAGCTGTTTACTTCTATTCAAGCTTATTCTACCAAGATGGCATTCAATAAGAGTATGCTATCCATAAAAAGAAAAACTAACATAAAGATACATTACCTTCCTAACATAAGACACGGCATCTTCTTCAGTGTAAACTTCTGCACTGACTCCTCCTCTCCTGCGTCTGGCCTTAACCACCGGATTTGGAGGTGGAGGGGAGATTTCATCATCATGAGAGTCTGATTGAGAGTTTGACTTCTGCTGAGCCAATATCTGTTTGCATTCTTCCTGTGAATATATAATGAGAAGGTTATTAATACAAATTCACTGTCAAAACATAAAAGAAAAATTATGGAAGAAAAATGATCCTAAAAGCTTCCACTGGGCAACACATAGGCTTACTTTAAAGGATAAGTCCATCTGTAAAGGATTTAAAATGTTTGCATGGACCTTGTTGAGTTTAAACATTTTCCAGCTTCTCTACAAGTTCCAAGTACCCCAATGATGAAATATCTGCTAATAGGTGGACATACCCTTTAATAAACTAAATTTTGAAAACATGTTAGGTCTTCTAATAGACCCACGAACACCAAGCAACCTTTCAAGTATACCATATCACGTCTGCTATTTCTTTCACTATATTTTGAGAGCTGTTATCATAGGCCAACAAGTGTTGAAGGATCAGTTTAAGGGGCCTACATGTCTAACAACCTTATGAATAATTAAAACAAATTTTCACCCTCAGCAAAGACTTCCCTCCTTTCCACCCTCTCCCCTCCTGTGCCAGAAGAGAGATGTCTTTTTTTTTTGTTTTGTTTTTTTGTTTTTTTTCTCATTACAAAAAGTGCGGCCCTGCTCCTCCTTGCACATCATTCGGCTAGGTGAATGACATGCATTGTCCTCACTTTGCCTCCTGGGATATACACATATATATGAGGAGGGGCACATGCCTAGTGCCACATTATCAGGAGACATTCCGGCTGAACCAAGAAGAGCCGGTAGACCTCTTGATGATGTCACAATCAATATGGCAGCACAGGACCGAGCGGTGGCAGAATACAAGAGAATCTCAGCAGGTTGATGCTGAGTATCAGAAATGAGCATCAAGGTGAGTATCAGAAATGTACCACCCAGTAAGCAGGGGAGGAGTGGTGGACGGAGATCCGCTTTAGGGCGATACTAATGGCTCATTCATACCATGTCAAATGAGCTGCACTACTCTGCTTAGATCATCATAGACTCAACACAAGGGCACAACTGTTTTCTATGTGTGTGGGCAGCACAGAGGTTTAGTGTTTAGCACTCCTACCTTTCAGCACTAAGGTCTTTGGTTTAAATCCCAACCAGGGCACTACCTGCATGAAGTTTGCATGTTCTCCCTGTGCTTGTGTGGATTTTCTCCTATACTACAAATACAAACTGGTGGGTTAATTGGCTCTAGTATGCGTATGTATGTGAGATAGGGGCCTTGGATTGTACGCTCCTTGAAGGTAGTATGTTAAAGTGCTACATGAATTGTCATCATTATATAAACACCCGTAATAAAGACATGTGCCCTGTTCATGCCACACTAGTGCACTGCATAAAACTGCAATTTTATGCAATGTGCTGTAGTGCATAGATTTTAATGAAATGTAATATTGTGACATTTCAATAAAAAGAAAAAAAAGGTAAAAGTGTTGTAACAATGCATCACACTGCCCTTCACAATGCACACCACACAAACACCACAGAGTTCCTCTGATTTTTGTATTTTTATTATCTTGCAGCAGTTGTAAAAAAAAAAGCTGCAGATTTGATATGCACTAAAGTAAAGCAAGCTTTACTGAACATATGCATAATACATAAATACATAAAACGTGATTCAGAACTGTTGTCACACCTTTAAGCCTTGCCCCAGCCAGCTCTGTAGGCTAAGTGAATCCTCAGTCAGTATGGAGGGTTCAAACGTGCAACACTTAAACACTAGAGCTTACATTCTGATACCTGACATTAATACAATAATACAATACAATTAATAATATTACAAAAAGAAGGCACTGCAACTATAATTACACACTTCAGCTGTAAGCAAAAGCGATTAGTAAATACAAATTAACAATTTTAGAGCTTTTAGTCAGAAGAAAATATGAAGAAAACATTTAGATATATTTTTAAGTTGTGTCTTTATTAAATTATACTATTTAGACCATTAACAACACATGAGAACACTTTTATTATAATTGCATATATTAACAATACAGTACAGTACTGTTGGCAGCTCTTTGCATGGAGAAATATGCAGCATACCGTAATACAACAGCACCCCTAGTGGCTTGTTAACTACTACTGAAAATCACAAGTATTCTCTACTACAGTGATCACATTAAAAAAAAAAAAAAAAGCTGACATGAACACAGTGGCTAAGTGGACTAGGGTCATCAGGTCGAATCCCAACCATGGCACTACCTGCCTGGAGTTTGCATGTTCTCCATGTACCTGTGTGGGTTTCCTCCCACATTCCAAAGACAGGCTGGTAGATTAATCAGCTCCAATCTAGATTGTACCAAGTATGTGTATGAATGTGAATTAGGGACTTTAGATTGTAAGCTACTTGAGGGCAGGGACCGTCAGAATGTACAATATATACCGTATCTCACAAATTGAGTACACCCCTCACATTTTTGTAAATATTTTATTATATCTTTTCATGTGACAACACTGAAGAAATGACACTTTGCTACGAGTAGTGAGTGTACAGCTTGTATAACAGTGTAAATTTGCTGCCCCCTCAAAATAACTCAACACACAGCCATTAATGTCGAAACCGCTGGCAACAAAAGTGCGTACACCCCTAAGTGAAAATGTCCAAATTTGGCCCAAAGTGTCAATATTTTGTGTGGCCACCATTATTTTCCAGCACTACCTTAACCCTCCTGGGGATGGCGTTCACCAGAGCTTCACAGGTTGCCACTGGAGTCCTCTTCCACTCCTTCATGACAACATAACAGAGCTGGTGGATGTTAGAGACATTGCGCTCCTCCACCTTCTGTTTGAGGATGCCCCACAGATGCTCAAAAGGGTTTAGGTCTGGAGACATGATTGGCCAGTCCATCACCTTTACCCTCAGCTTCTTTAGCAAGGCAGTGGTCGTCTTGGAGGTGTTTGGGGTCGTTATCATGTTGGAATACTGCCCTGAGGCCCAGTCTCCAAAGGGAGGGGATGATGCTCTGCTTCAGTATGTCACAGTGGTTGTTGGCATTCATGGTTCCCTCAATGACCTGTAGCTTCCCAGTGTCAGCAGCCCCAGTCCATGGCACTCCCACCACCATGCTTGATTGTAGGCAAGACACACTTGTCTTTGTACTCCTTGCCTTGTTGCCACCACACACACTTGACACCATATGAACCAAATAAGTTTATCTTGCTTTCATCAGACCACAGAAAATGGTTCCAATAATCCATGTCCTTAGTCTGCTTGTCTTCAGCAAACTGTTTGTGGGCTTTCTTGTGCATCGTCTTTAGAAGAGGCTTCCTTCTGGGACGACAGCCATGCAGACCAATTTGATGCACTGTGGGGCTTATGGTCTGAGCACTGACAGGCTGACCCCCCACCCCTTCAACCTCTGCAGTAAAGTTGAGCGAACACCTGGATGTTCGGGTTCGGTGGGTCCGGCCGAACTTCGCGAAAAGTTCGGGTTCGGTACCGAACGTTACCCGAACTTGACCCCGGACCCCGAACCCCGTTGGAGTCAATGGAGACCCAAACTTTTCGGCACAAAAATGGCTGTAAAAAAGTCCTTGCAAGTGCTAGAGGGCTGCAAAAGGACGTAAAATGGGGGTAAGAGGACAAGTGCCCTACAAAAAAATGGGGATAGGAAAAATAACTTAGAATCAAATAATAAAAATAAAAATGGGAAGGGGGGGTGGATGTGGAGTAGGAGCCTAGAGGTTGACTAGGCCATGACCGTGGCAGTGTAGGTAGAAGTGGCGGCGGTGGTGGAGGAGGAGGAGGTAGTCAACACTTTTTGTTGTTTGTTTTTTTTTTTTAATTGGGGTAGCCCCCAAAATATTGAGGCATATTCAAAAACACAAGTATACCAATGGCTGTATGAGGCTGGTCTAAATGTCTATTCTGCACAAGGTACAGACAAGTCTTGTGGGATCCATGCCTGGTTCATTTTAATAAAGGTTAGCTTGTCCACGTTGGCTGTGGAGAGGCGGCTGCGCTTGTCTGTGATAACGCCCCCTGCTGTTCACGTTCACGTACACGTTCAGACAATACACTGGCTGCAGGGCAGGCCAGCACCTCCAAGGCATAAAGGGCAAGCTCAGGCCATGTGCCCAATTTGGAGACCCAGAAGTTGAATGGGGCAGACCCATCAGTCAGTACGTGTAGGCGTGTGCACACATACTGTTCCACCATGTTGCTGAAATGCTGCCTCCTGCTAAGACCTTGCCTATCAGCTGGTGAAGCTGGTCGTTGTGGCGGGCTGCTGACAAAGCTTTGCCACATTTCGGCCATGCTAATCCTGCCTTCTGAGGTGCTGGCTTTGCCACAGCTGCGTTTGCGGCCTCTTCCTCCTCCTCTGCCTTCGCCTTGTGCTTCCACTGAGCCCCCGGTGTCATTTGGGAATGCCCTCAGCAGCGCCTCTACCAGTTTGCGCTTGTAGTCGCGCATCTTCCTCTCACGCTCCAGTGAGGGAATTAAGGACGGCACATTGTATTTGTAAAGGGGATCCAGCAGGGTGGCCACCCAGTAATCAGAAGAAGTTACAATGTGGACAACTCGGCTGTCGTTGCGCAGGCACTGCAGCATGTAGTCGGCCATGTGTGCCAGGCTGCCCACAGGCAAAGACAAGCTGTCCTCTGTGGGAGGTGTATCATCTGTGTCCTCCGTATCCCCACAGCCACGCTCCAGTGATGCCCACGAGCTGCATTGGGTGCCACCCTGCTGCGGTTCCTCCTCATCCTCCTCATGATGATCTTGCTCGTCCTCCTCATCCTCCAGAACTGGGCCCTGGCTTGAATATTTTTGACCTGGCCTATGCTGGTGCAGGAACCCACCCTCCGAGCCACTTGTGAATGACTGGCCTGATAACCGTGGAAATGACCCCTCTTCCTCCTCCTCCTCCTCATCCTCCTGTGCCACATCCTCTTCCATCATGGCCCGAAGTGTTTTTTCAAGGAGACATAGAAGTGGGATAGTAACGCTGAGAACAGAGTCATCGGCACTGGCCATGTTGGTGGAGTACTCGAAACACCGCAATACGGTACACAGGTCTCGCATGGAGGCCCACTCGGTGGTGAAGTGGTGCTGTTCCGCAGAGCGACTGACCCGTCCGTGCTGCAGCTGAAACTCCACTATTGCCTGCTGCTCTCCAGCATGTGCAAGGTAAAGTTCCACCTTGTGGGCACGTCGCATAGGAGGCGGTGAGCGGGAAGGCCGAAGTTCCGCTGCAGCGCAGATAGGCGAGCAGCAGCAGGGTGAGAACGCTAAAAGTGCGCACAGATGGCCTGCACTTTATGCAGCAGCTCTGACATATCCGGGTCGTTTTTTAGAGATTTCTGTACCACCAAATTCAGCACATGTGCCAGGCAAGGGATGTGCGTCAAACCGGCTCGGCCCAGAGCTGCTACGAGATTTCGGCCATTGTCGCACACCACCAGGCCGGGCTTGAGGCTCAGTGTCAAAAACCACTCATTGGTCTGTTGTTCAATGCCTGTCCACAGCTCCTGTGCAGTGTGGGGTTTATCCCCCAAACATATCAGTTTTAAAACAGCCTGCTGTCGTCTCCCCCTGGATGTGCTGAAGTTGGTGGTGAAGGTGTTGTGCTGAGCGGATGAGGAGGTGGTAGAGGAGGAGGAAGCGCAGTAGGAGGAGGAGGCAACAGGAGGCAAAGACAAATGCCCTGCAATCCTGGGTGGCAGAAGGACATGCGCCAAATGGCTAGCTGCCTCAGGCCCACCCGCCACTACATTTGCCCAGTGTGCAGTTAGCGAGATATAGCGTCCCTGCCCGTGCTTACTGGTCCATGTATCAGTGGTTATGTGGACCTTGCCACAGATGGCGTTGCGCAGTGCACACTTGATCTTGTCCCCGACTTGTTTGTGCAGGGAAGGGATGGCTCGTCTGGAAAAGTAGTGGCGGCTGGGAACCACATACTGTGGGACAGCCACCACCATCAGGTTTTTAAAACTGTCCGTGTCCACCAGACGGAATGACAGCATTTCAAAGGGCAGGAATTTGGAAATGCTGGCATTCAGGGCCAGGGATCGCGGGTGGGTAGGGGGGTACTTCCTCTTTCTCTCCAGTGTTTGGGAGATGGAGAGCTGTAAGCTTCCATGGGACCCTCTGGAAATGCTTGGGGAAGGTGGCGGTGCTGTCACATGCTCTGTTTGCTGGGTGGCAGGTGACACTGTCACTGTAGAGGTGGAGGAAGAGGCCGAGGCAGCAGCAGAAGAGGAAGCAGGAGGAGGCCGAGACCTTTCTTGGATTTTGAGGTAATTATTCCAATGCAGCTTGTGCCTTGAATTTAGATGCCTGATCATGCAGGTTGTGGTCAGGTTTAGAACATTTATGCCTCGGCTCAGGCTATCATTGCACAGCTTGCAAACCACTCGCGTCTTGTCGTCAGCACATTGCCTGAAGAACTGCCACGTGGGGGAACGCCTTTGAGCTGCCTTTGGTGTGTTAGGTCCCTGGGTGCGGTGGGTATTAGCAGGCCTACTGTCTAGGGGACGCTCGCTCCGCTTTTGCAACCTGCTTCCTCTTTTGCTATGCTGGTGCCTCTGTGCGACCACCACCTCTTCCTCCAAACTGCACACATCACTCGCATGACCCTCAGTCCATGTGGGGTCTAGGACCTCATCATCCTTCTCCCCATCATCTTCCACCCACCCTTCACCACTGCCCTCCTTGTCAGTCTGCACACTGAGGAAAGCTGCAGCAGTTGGCACCTGTGTTTCGTCATCATCAGAGATGTGCTGCGCTGGTGCATCCTGCAACAGAAGTGGTTGGGCATCGGTGCACTCAATGTCTTCCACTTCTGGGGCAGGGCTATGTGGATGGTCCACGGAAAGCACACCAGGAGAGTCATCAAAAAGCATAAGAGTCTCTTGCATGACTTGGGGCCCAGACCGCTTGGCTAATTTACAAGGGCCTGAGGTGACAGACAGATGGCCATGGGGTTCAGGTGCCAACTCTGAGCTTTCATCAAGGGAACGGGAGGGAGACAATGTGAAGGAACTGGAGGCATTGTCAGTCACCCAGTCTACTATCGCCTGTACTTGTTCTGGCCTCACCACTCGTTGAGCGGCATTCGGGCCTAACATATAACGTTGAAGGTTCTGTCGGCTACTCGCACCTGAGGAAGGTGATTCACTCGTGCGTCCTCTCCTTCCAATAGGAGCTTCACCAACACCACCAACACCAGCAGCACCAGCAGCACCACGACCACGTCTCCTCATTCTGCCCGCAAATGTACTATGTAGCACTATTTAAGTATTTATTAATACAAAAAAAATGAATAATAAATTCTTCCTCTTCTACAGGAGCAGCAGGAACCTCTCTACGGGTTGGTGAAGACAACGTCCTACGTGGTCGCGTCGTGTAGAGACTACTACTGCTTTGTGTCCACGGTTGACGACGTCGAAAGGAGTCACACGTCTGACTGTTCCTCCCGTCACCACTTCCCACCCACCTTCTACTACACCTCCTCCTACTACTCCAGGATCTGGGGTGTACCTGACTCCCAGTACGCTCACTACACACGTCAAACCTCCTTCTCCACCA
>BLSH010552110.1:1169233-1183194 GCA_018402905.1 Glandirana rugosa | reverse complement strand
ACTCCACAGCGTGGCTGGCAAGAAAGGGTCTAAAAGAAGAAAAACTAATGACTTGGCCTCCTTGTTCACCTGATCTGAACCCCATAGAGAACCTGTGGTCCATCATGAAATGTGAGATTTACAAGGAGGGAAAACAGTACACCTCTCTGAACAGTGTCTGGGAGGCTGTGGTTGCTGCTGCACGCAATGTTGATGGTGAACAGATCAAAACACTGACAGAATCCATGGATGGCAGGCTTTTGAGTGTCCTTGCAAAGAAAGGTGGCTATATTGGTCACTGATTTGTTTTTGTTTTGTTTTTGAATGTCAGAAATGTATATTTGTGAATTTTGAGATGTTATATTGGTTTCACTGCTGAAAATAAATAATTGAAATGGGTATATATTTGTTTTTTGTTAAGTTGCCTAATAATTATGCACAGTAATAGTCACCTGCACACACAGATATCCTCCTAAAATAGCTACAACTAAAAACAAACTAAAAACTACTTCCAAAAATATTCAGCTTTGATATTGATGAGTTTTTGGAATCATTGAGAACATGGTTGTTGTTCAATAATAAAATTATTCCTCAAAAATACAACTTGCCTAATAATTCTGCACTCCCTGTATTTAGATGGGGGATCCAGCTTGGAGGCAACTTCTATTCAATCCTATGGGCACAAGTTGGATAGAAGTCGCCTAGAAGTCATGCAGGAACCTTTTCTGAAGTCGGCTCTCATCCATTTCAATGGGATTTCAAATGTCAAGCTACTTGGGGCGACTTAAATCGGAGCACAAATCACCCCTGTGTGAATGGGCACTAATGTGAAAGATGATGTAACGCCGAGTAAATAGATACCAAACATGAAACACTTTAAAATTGCGCACACTTTTGGAATGGTGCCAAACTACAATACTTAATAATCTCCATAGGCAACGCTTGAAAAATTTTACAGGTTACCAGTTTGGAGTTACAGAGGAGGTCTAGTGCTAGAAATATTGTTCTCGCTCTAATGATTGCAGCGATACGTCAAATGTGTGGTTTGAACGCCGTTTACATATGTGAGTGCGACCTACGTATGCGTTCGCTTCTGCATGCGAGCATGAGGGGATGGGGGCGCTTTAAATTTTTTTTTTTATTGTTTATTTTATTTTTATTTTTTTATTATTAAACTTTTCCATTATTTTGTTATTTTTTTTATCACTTTTATTCCTATTTCAAGGAATGTACACATCCCTTGTAAAAGGAATAGGGCATGACAGATCCTCTTTATGGAGAGATCTGGGGTCTATAAGTCTCAACATCTCTCCTCTATGCTGGAAAGCCTGAGATCAAAAAAAAAATTGATCTTAGGCTTTCCATCAAAAAAAATGGCAGTTTTTGCATCTGCCAGAGCCAGAAGCGATGTTATGGCATCGCTTTCGGCCTCTGAGAGCCATAGAGATGGCCAGGGACCATCTGGTCTATGGCAAGCTCCATGGTAAACTGCTGCCACCAGCGGATTCATTCTGCGGCTCCCTGATCGCACGGGAGAGACTGGAGAAGCACCAGAGGGTAGCGGATGGGGGGGATGTCTCAATATGACATCATATGATGTCTACCTGGGGGACGTGGTTTACAAGCTGTTGCCAGCAGGCTGTGTACACTACTTGTTACTGCTGGACATCATAATACGCCCAGTTTTTATGCTGTATGGGCAAATACGTCCATATGCATGAGCCTATAAACTCTATGAATAATTTCTATCATTCACATTTATCCAATTAAAACGTTTCTGCTCTTTCATCAATGACTATCTCTGTGTTTTAGAAGCCTCAAGCCACAGATTACACAAATCGACGTGGTAGCCTAAACGGCAGATTGTACAGGTGCATATTTTGTGATGTTTCTTTGTACTATATCTCCATATTTTGTCTTGGAACATTTATTGTAGATATGTTTTTTTATGTTTGGTAAAAAAAAAATGGATTTTTATGTATATGACTTTGTATTTTTGTCTAGTTTTAATTTGTGATACTTTAATAGTCCCAGTTCTTGGACAATACCATTTTACGTAGTTCTGTCATTCGTTTGTATAAGGCACTTACTGTTAATACTGCATATGTTTCAGGGCACAGATGATCCTACCTAAAAGAATACGGTAATTGTAAGTAAATAAGCTCAATTTCTATACTTAAAACTTGCCCTATTACTGGCCGTACAAGTGGCAATTTGATCACATGAGTTGCTTATAACATTTTTATCGAGATTGCAAATTAAACGAAGAATAAAATGACAGCTTCGACTAAAGTAAAGAAGCAGAATCAAATTTACCCTAATCAAATTTAGTGAAAAAATCGAATCACTTTGACTGTAATTGCTGTAGTTTTTAATTTCAATGTTATTTTAATTCAGTCTAAATTATCCTTCAGCGTTCCTTTAAAAAACATTATAGAAGTTGATATGCCAAGTGTATAGACAGAAAACATTTCAATTAAAATTTATGCATGTTACATCAATATGAACCCTGTTTTGACTTTACAATTAACCAAATTCAGGTAGTCATGGGTGGTAAATTGTGTAATATCTGACTATAGATATAGTTTGTATTTATGATGCCCAGTGGATAGAAAGTGGTTGAATTATACTGAAAATTCCCACATGTATGTTTAACCACTTACCAACCGGAAGGTTTTCCAGCTTTAGGTCCAGAGCACTTTTTGCAATTCGGTGCTGCGTCGCTTTAACTGACAATTGCGCATCGTGCAACGTTGTACTCAAACAAAATTTGCGTCCTTTTTTTCCCACAAATAGAGCTTTCTTTTGGTGGTATTTGATCCCCTCTGCGTCATTTCTGATCGCCGCTATAAACAAAAGAAGAGCGACCATTTTGCAAGAAAACCCAAATTTCTTACTTTTTGCTGAAATTCAAATCCAAAAAAAAAAAACATTTTTTTTCACCGGTTTTGGCCGATTTATATAATTCCTCATATTTGTGATAAAAAAAATCGCAATCGGCGTTTATTGATTGGTTTGCGCAAAAGTGGCCGCGTTTACGGATGATGAGAATTAATTTCTGGGGTCTTTAGTTTTTTTTTATTTTTTACTAGTAATGGCGGCGATCTGCGATTTTTAGCGGTACTGCGATATTTCAGCGGACATGTCGGACATTTTTGACACTTTTTTGGGACCAATGACATTTATTCAGCGATCAGAAATTTAAATGTCCACTGATTACTGTATAAATGGCATTGGCAGTGAAGGGGTTAACCTGGGGGGGGGGGAGAGCTAGGGGTTCACTGTGTTCCCTGGGTGAGTTCTTACTGTGGGGGGGTTGGGCTAACTTGGGCATGAGAGATCTAACTGATCCCAGTGACAGGGATCAGTAGATCTCTCATGCCCCTACTAACAGAGCGGGGAACCGCCGTGTTTACATAGGCGGTTCCCTGTTCTTTCCCTGTGGCCGCTCATCGCGGCTCGCCAGCAGACATCGGGTCCGCCCGAGCCGCGGGCACATTCCTCAGGAGTGTGGCGGGTGCGCGCGCGCCCCCTAGTGGCTGATGCAGATCGCCGTCTTTTTACGGCGATTCGCGCTCAGCATCCCGACTGCCTCCGTGATAACACAGCACGCGGTCGGGAACTGGTTAAAGTGGTTGTGAAGGCTAAATGCATTCTATGCATGATGGTAAAAAAAACTTCTGTGTGCTGCTCCCCTCCACAGCTCCCCTATTACTCACCTGAGCCCCCTCTCGATCCAGCGATGTGCACAAGAGCCTTGGCTGTACCGGGACTCCCTCTCCTCATTTGCTAAGACAGCAGCGGGAGCCATTGCTGTCAATGGCAATGTCAATTACAGCTAGTGAGCCAATAAGGAGAGAGCGGGAGGAGGCCAAGTCGCTGCTTTGTGTCTTACAGACATAAAGAACAGGGCTCGGGAGTGGGCACACAACAGTGCCCCCATAGCAAGCGGCTTGCTATGGGGGCACTGGTCAATGGGGAGGAGCCAGGAGTGTCAGCGGGCAACCCAAGAAGAGGAGGATGGGGGCTGCTCTGTGCAAAACCAACTGCATAGAGCAGATAAGTATGACATGTTTGTTACTTTTCTTTTTCAATAGCTGAACCTTTAAAACCACTTTAACTTACCCCTACAACTAACCTTCAGCCTTACTGTCCACTTTAAACCACACCCTATCCTCACCTAATCTGTTGGACATACACTTGCCAAATGTTAAAGCTTTTGATTGAATTTCAACAATCTAAATGTTTTATTTTAGGCTGATTCTGACCATATACAGTAGAACCTGTGAAAGTCAAACCTGGAAAAATTCAAAGTATAGGTATAGGGACTAGGCGCTGCCAAAGTGAAGTGATTGGTGCTAGAAAGGTGCTCTATATTGTGTTAAAATGTATCCTTCCATCAATTTATAAATATTATTCAACCTTAAAAGTACCTGGTGCATGGTCCACCTTAGAAAAAATTAATATAATAAACTAGTAGTATTTTGTGCAATCATGTGCGTTCCAGTGTGTGCAAATATATACTCATCATAGTACATAAAGATTGATACGTTCAAAAAAGTGCTCTGTGTAAATACTAAGTGCTAGTGTTCAACATTTAAGTCCTAGGTGGTTTCTTAAGCCACTGGTGTGCGTGCCGTAAGAGGAACAAGATTCTTGGTCCTTAATTAATATATGCATAGCTTTTAACAATAGTTTATATCATATCCTTTGTGCATGGTGCAATCCGTTGTCTTAGCGTGCAGGTCACTCGTGCTCCCCTCAGATACATCGCTTACCAGATGGCATCACCCCTGCAGGGGTAAAACGCATGGATGTCACTCTAGGTGTTCATAAGGTTACCAGGGATCATGGACCACGATTATCCTGATGTCCTTAGTAAAAACGTCCACATCCAGGTAGTAAAGGAAGAAATGAAAGGGATCGGCAGTGTAATTCCATAAAAACAGATTTCTTTATTCTATATCCATTTAAAACGTTTGTTCGTACACAGGTCACCAAAATATGAATAGGTGTATAGCAATGCTGCAGCCGTGCGGTGGCTGTAATCAAAGTCCAAGCACACTTCCTCGTTAGGATAGCATGCATTCCACCAGCCGAGCTGTGCAAACCAGAAGTGACGTGGGTACGTGAGAATGGCTCCGACTTACGCGTTTCATCACTGACGTCTCAGAAGACGTCAATGACGAAACGTGTAAAAAGGAGCCATTCTGGATGTGTTTTTATGGAATTACACTATCGATCCCTTTCATTTCTTCCTTTACTACCTGGATGTGGACTTTTACTAAGGACATCAAGATAACGGTGGTCCATGATCCCTGGTAACCCTATGAACACCTAGATTGGTGTCCATGCACTTTACCCCTGCAGGGGTGACGCCATTTGGTAAATGGTGTATCTGAGGGGAGCACGAGTGGCATGCACACTAAGACAACGGATTGCACCATGCACAAAGGGTATGATATAAACAATTGTTAAAAACTCTGCATATATTAATAAAGGACCAAGAATCTCGTTCCTCTTAGGGCACACCAGTGGCTTAAGAAACCACCTAGGACTTAAATGTTGAACACTAGCACTTAGTATTTGCACAGAGGACTTTTTTGAACTTATCAATCTTTATGTACTATGATGAGTATTTGCACACACTGGAACGCACATGATTGCGCAAAATATTACTAGTTTATTATACAAATTTTTTCTAAGGTGGACATATGCAACAGATACTTTTAAGGTTGAACAATATTTCTAAATTGATGGAAGGATACACTTTAACACAATATAGAGCACCTTTCCAGCACCAATCACTTCACTTTGGCAGCACCTAGTCCCTATATCCTATACTTTTAATTTAACTCCTCCACCTGGCGGAGATTGAGGATGGCAGCAGCCTGGTAATTAGTCCTTAGCGCAGTATCCTAAAATCTTTACAAACCTGAAAAAAGAATGCTATAAAAAAAGTGGCAGAAAAGTCTTATCCTATATTTGTTCCTAGTCAGTAACTCAGAAAGCACTAAAGCCAAAGCATCCGCATGATAGCCAGGAAACTAGAATTATCAATAGAAGAGTTCAGTAATGACAGCTTCCATGATTCTCACATGACAGGGTATCTTTAACACCTTGCATGCAAAGTAAGCAATTGCCTCCAACCTTAATCAGCCATATACATGATGGCCATACATATGGCAACCACATTTGATTGTAGAAATCATATTAAATGTAAGTTGAATACAACAAATGAATCCTCTAATCCAGTGAACCCAGTTGATTGGACAGACATAATTTTATTTTTCATTGAAACAAATTGCATTGATGACTGTTAATTTGTAATTGACTGGTTTTCTTTTTGGTCAATTTATGATTGTTTTTCTGTTTTCTTTTTAAAGTTAAAAAAAGTTATGGAGGATGAAGAGGGGGTAAAAAAGCTAGTTTTATATATTGAAGTGGAGTCACTAAAGGCAAATAGACTGTTCACAATGCTACATTTGCACGCTTTCCCCTTAGTTTAATAAATGCGGGGAAAATTCAGTTTGCGACAAAAAAAAACAATCGTGCAAACATTTTTTTTGGAAAAAAAGACTTTTGCTTGAAATTGGATGCTGGAAGTCAGCAGATCTTCATCTAATTCACAAAGATAAGGGGAAATTCCCTTGCAAAATGAACAGCCTATTAGCCTTTAGTAGATCAACCCTATTGTGTTTTCTAATGATTGTAAGTTTGAAGAAAGTTTTTCTTTATATGAATTATAGACACATATTTGTGAATAATCAATATCAACTAAACAGAAAAGTGCTTGTTACGGTATATGGTGGTTCAAGCAATCCCTTACAGGTACACTTACTTGCTAGTCTATGGGTAAGGCCAGCTAACAAAGAAAAGCCCACCGGCATGTCTCCGCAAGTCTAGAATTAAATAACATAACTTATACACATCTCAGAATTTGCCAAGAATAGTGGTTTTCTGGCCCCTTGGAAAAACTTCAAACTTGTCAAAACGCACGACTCCGTTCCTGAAACCAGCGAAAAGCGCCTAGCACATCACAGCTGAATTCCTTCACCAACCACGGCTACCGCACATTCTAAACATTTCACTGAGCTGACAAACACATTACAGACAGGCAATAAATCTGACGGACTGTAAAAATATCAAGACAATAAGCGCAATAGCTGGAGTTACCATGTGATTCGGAGACTACTCAAGTCTAATCCCCCTAAACAAACAGCAGCTGTGTTATTGGGAGCTTTTGTGTACACAGCTTCTTGGTCAGGTACGGTTCCCATTGCTTGAATCCATGCGCAGGCAGGTAGAAGCCGGGCCCAGCGTCTTTAGCAGGCATCCTCATGTCCCGTGAACTGCCATGCAGAGCTAAATGGCTTCTAGAGAACACGGACTCTGCATACGATAAGCTCTTCAAACATCAGATACATACTGTCGCTTGTAAATCCAATGGCAGTAAACAGCTCACTATTCTGACGCTGCCATGACAACCAGCTAATTCTCCCCCTCTCATTCTCTCTATGGCACAGATCTTTCTTAATAGCTCCAAATCCAGTCCACTTATACCTGCGGTGAAAACGATATCATTTGGGCAGAGTGGAGGTAATTTCTACAGTGAAAAGTAATTAAATTGTGTTTGCCCGCACCAATGGAGCTTATTTATGAAAAGTGGCGCACAGAGGGACTGATCATCCAAAGCAACCAATCAGATCTCATCTTTGAAATGAAGCAAATTCTTTGCTTTTGCTCCATTGTTCATCTGTCAAACCTATTGCCCGTAGATTAGGAGGGGCAAGGCTGAGTGTTTCTGAATGTAGCTCTTTCACTATTCGTGCAGTTCCATTCCTTTTAATGTGAACAGAGTGACCTAGCTCTGCAAATGCGGAGTGTATCTACACCACTGTGAGACATCGTAGCGAGATGTAATCATGTTCAAAATTATGTTCTACTGTCGTGTGCTTGGCACTGAGAAAAGAATGAATACGGAGAAACAAAGATGCGGCAAATCACTTAATTTAAACCTGCTCGTGCAATTTGGATCTTTGCAGGAGTGTGAAAAGCAGGTCCTTGTTTTTTTTTATCAAAGTGAAATGTTTTACATACCTTGTTTTCACCTATAGTTTGCATTTACTTATACGCTTGTATACAAGTACAGGTACTATGTACCACAGGATATATATATATATATATATATATATATATATATATATATATATATATATATACTATATTACCAAAAGTATTGAGATGCCTGCCTTTACACACACATGAACTTTAATGGCCTTCCAGTCTTAGTCCCTAGGGTTCAATATTGAGTTGGCCCAACCTTTGCAGCTATAACAGCTTCATCTGTTCTGAGAAGGCTTCTGGGAAGGCTGTCCACAAGGTTTAGGAGTGTGTCTATGGGAATGTTTGACCATTCTTCCAGAAGCACATTTGTGAGGTCAAGCATTGATGTGGACAAGAAGGGCTGGCTCGCAGTCTCTGCTCTAATTCATCCAAAAGGTGTTCAATCTGGTTGAGGAGCAGGCCAGTCAAGTTCCTCCACCCCAAACTTGCTCATCCATGTCTTTATGGACCTTGCTCTGTGCACTGGTCTAAATTATTTGGTGGATGGGGGATTATGGTGTGGGGTTGTTTTTCAAGGGTTGAGCTTGGCCCCTTAGTTCCAGTGAAGGGAACTCTTAAGGCGTCAGCATACCAAGACATTTTGGATAATTTCATGCTCGCAACTATGTGGGAACAGTTTGGGAATGGCCCCTTCCTGTTCCATCATGACTGCGCACCAGTGCACAAAGCAAAGTCCATAAAGACATGGATGAGCGAGTTTGGGGTGGAGGAACTTGACTAGCTTGTACAGAGTCCTGACCTCAACCCGATAGAACACCTTTGGAATGAATTAAGAGTGGAGACAGACATACTTTGGTATGTCATAGAAAATGTGAAAAGAGATACATTTTTCTTATGCTACAAAGATATTCTAAAATGGCACAGCCAGATTTGCTGATACACCTAGAAGATTTATAACTGGATCATAGTGTAATTTCAAACTAAGGCCCCTTTCGCGCGGGGTGGATCCGTTGGACGGGCTCCGCAAGCTCAGCAGGAGATCGCTCCGTTGATCTCCGCTGAGCCGGTGAATGACAGATCCGTCTCTGCTCACTGTGCAGGGACAGACCTGTCAGAGCCCTGCTGTTCTCTATGGGCAGATCGGATGAAAATGGACTGCATGTCCATTTTCATCCGATCCGCTGGATATATGGTGAATGTATGGCCATCTGTCTGCTTTGAGTGGATCTTGTCGGATAGGATGGCAGGCGGATGTCAGCGGACACATCTCCACTGACATCTGCCTGCCAATAGAAGTCAATGAGTGGCCTGCTCGGATCCGCCTGAAAAACGGACAGGCGGATCCAAACGCGGGCCAGTCGTGTGAAAGGGGCCTAAGGCAGCCCATAGATGATTCCTTTCACCACAGGGGGAAGGAAGGAAAGAAAATCACTCAATTCCCCCATCAACACTGATTTTTGAATGACTCCCGCAGCACTATTTTATTCAGGGGGGCGTGGGGAGCCTTCCCGGCCGGCAGAACACAATGATTGTTTCTATCCTCTATAGCCACCATCAGTAATCGTATGTAAAAAAACCTGACAGGCTGCTTGTACCCAAGTCAATCAATGGATTGACTTGGGTGCAATCAGCCTGCCCATACACTGACAGTCATGTAAGCTTCATGTACATTACCATACTTATTGTTCAATTGTCTGATTTATTTACTCAAATTTACTATGAGTATAATTTGTAATTCTGTTTACCTGCAGTCGTTTCGGACAAGGTCCAGATGAAGCTTTTCAGCGAAACGTGTCAACCTTAATGACTGTTACTGCACACAGTGTTTTCTTGGTATTACGTATCAATATCAGTTCTACTGTCTTGTAGTTCTATAGACTGTTTTTTATATTGTCCACCTGATACGCTTCTTTGTCACAGGAGCATTGCCCTATACACATGTTTTTAGCTATATATCAATAAAATTTGTATTTTTATACATTTTGTTCTTTTTTAGTCTCGTGTGTGCTCATAAAGTCCACTCTTGCTTCTTCATGTGTGGGTATCCCACATATGAAAGGTTCTTTCCATGAGGTTGCAAATATTATTAGGAAGTATAAGGTCTGTGGGAGTGTAGCAAACTGCCCTGGACATTGCTGCAAGAGGAAAATCAACCCCAGATTAAACAGAATGATAGTGTGAATGGCAGGCAAAGAGCCAAGGAAAACTTCCAAAGAGATACAAGTTGAACTCTAAAGTCAAGGAATGCCATTGTCTGATTGTGCCATACATCTCTTTTTGAGTTGCAGTGGGCTCGAAGGAAGAAGACCCAGGGTGACTCCACTGATAAAAAAAAAAACCCACTCTCTTGTTTGTGATGTGATCTTACTTCAATAAAGATCTGTGAGATCTGTGCAGGGTGCAATGAAATCTCAGGACAATCAAGGAATTTTGGAACAAAACATACTCTCAGTGTCAGAAATCTCTCAGTCGCAGGTCATGGGTCCTCCAACAGGATAATGACCCACAACATACAGATAAAAACACCCAAGAATGTCAAATAACAAAATATTTGACTATTCTGAAGTGGCAGTCTATGAGTTTCTAAATCCTCAAAAACATCAATGGAAAGAGCTAAAACATGCAAACAGGCACCCTTTAAACCTGAGACAGCTGAAGTCATTTCTCCAAGAAGAGTGGACCTACTGTTTGAAGTGATTGCCTCTAAAGGTTGTATAACAAAATATTAGGTTAAGGGTTCCTCATTTTAGCCCATGCCATTTTCATTTGTTTCATTATTTAAAATATTCCGCTGAATCAAAACTCAGCAGAAAAGTTTGATTTGTATTAAAGTATAATTCCAGGCTAAAACTAATTGTAAGCTGCTCTCATCCCCTTCTTACACCTATACTAACTGTGACCTGAGAAAAGTGTGTGGGTCGCTCAGGCTCGATAGGGAAGGGGTTTCTGGACAGTACATCGGCAACTGCTACTAGAGTGCTGACAGGGGATGGAGCCCATCCTGGCTCCTGCAAAGGTTCAAGGAAGGAAGGGTAGCCCTTGGAAGCAGGGCCGGATTAACATAGGGGCTATGGGAGCTGTAGCTCCAGGACCCTACCTCAAGACAGGCTCATGCCCAGGGGCGTATCATGAAATGAGTGGGCCCGTGTGCAAGATAAAAAGTGGGCCCCGGTCATGGCAAAAAATGTGTCACGCTCAGCGCGCCGCTGTGCAAAATGGGTGTGGCTTAAGATGCACTTAAATAGTGGGCGTGGCTAAAGGGGGTGTGGTTTACAGAGTCTGTGATGACTTACATAGTGCAGAATGTAGTAATGTCAAATAGGGAATGTACAGTGCAGAGTGTATGGCGGTGGGTAGTACGTGCAGGAGAGGAGTGGGGTGTGTTTGGTGGTGGGTAGTATGTGCAGGAGAGGAGTGGGGTGTATTTGGTGGTGGGTAGTATGTGCAGGAGAGGAGTGGGGTGTATTTGGTGGTGGGTAGTATGTGCAGGAGAGGAGTGAGGTGTGTATGGAGGTGGGTACTACGTCCAGGAGAGGAGTGAGGCGTGTATGGAGGTGGGTACTACGTGCAGGAGAGGAGTGAGGTGTGTATGGAGGTGGGTAGTATGTGCAGGAGAGGAGTGAGGCGCCTATGGAGGTGGGTACTATGTGCAGGAGAGGAGTGTATGGAGGTGGGTAGAATGTGCAAGTGAGGAGTGTGGAGTGTACAGTGGTGGGTATTATGTTCAGGATTGTGTCAGTAGGTTAGAGGACGTTGTCAGTAGTTCTTTTTTTTTTTTTAAAGATATTTACAAAATTTTTTTAGTGTTTTTTTTTTCATTTTTTCAAAAAAAATTTGGGGCCAGTGGATAGTGTTAGTAGAGCAATGTCAGATCTCATCTCATGAGTAGGCGTGGCTCCATACTACACTCCCCCCATTTCTTGCCCATAAATTCTCCCAGTTCAATCATGGCAATCACACGGCCTGAAGAAGGGGCGGAGCCCCGCAACGCGTCGCCGGATCATAAACACTTCTGCTGTGCACTGGATGAGAGACCAACAGACTGCCAGGAACGATCGGATCAGAACGAACGCATCTTCCACCAGTGGCGTGAAGGAGGAGACGCCGGGAGCCACCGACGCTTCCTTCCCACAACACCACCACTGGGCAGCCCCATCCCCATCCCAGGAGTTCATCCCTCAGGACTTCCACATAGCCAGCAGTGGCTCACTACTGCAACGCTTCCCTGAACACTACCAATGTGAGTAGTTTTTATTTGTTTTAATAAACTCACACTTGTCTTTTGCTGGTGGAGGGAGTGTGAGGAAAGATCCACACACTCTGATTGGCCAAAGGTACCATCAGTCAATTACACTAGCTACGCCCCCTGTATCTCGGCAGTGCATGTGGGGGAGAACGACCGGCACAAGCAAAGCGGTGCCCCGGGAGTGATAGGAGTGGGTGCAGTGCCCAGTCTACTTCTCGTGCAATCAACAGATCTATCTGTTCTATGAGCAAAAGCATTCTACAGTACATGATGGTGAGCCACAAATGCTGATTGTTGTTACTTTCCCACAATGCAAAGTAAATGATGTGTTTTGTGCAAACACCTTCTAGCTGAAAAGGTGACAGCAGCAAGAATGAATGATCGCCATAGTAAAGATATGAGAAAAAAAATCATGACATCTGAACATCTTCCAGCACATTTTAAGTGCATTCCTCCCTTACTATATTAGCAAGCTTTGTACATATTTTATTTTACCTTTAGGAAGAAGGATGCAGACTCACCATAAGTACAGCGAGAATTACTCTGTATGTGTTCTTTTCACACCGTGCATGAGCTGTGGTGCGTTGTGTAAAAATGCAACTGTGTCAAAGACAAAGTTCCTCCTTCCCAATGAATTGATTATCTTTATAGCGAGTGTACGGCAGGCCAGATTCTCTATTTCAGTGTACATAAAATCATAAGTAATGGCAGTGTTTCATTTTTAAAATAATGACTGTGCTGAGGTTTCTACAGTATATGTCTTTGAGACTCTGGCTTGCAGGATGGCAATTTCAGTATGTTTTTTGAGTACAAGAATGCTTTTGTTTTGTTTAATTATGCCCCTTTAAGCCCCTCCCACTCTTACCTCATTGTGGACCCACCGACAATATGCCATAGCACGCTACCAGAGCCACGTTACTACTGTACTTAAGCTGCCCAGAGGCACCCTCTCTCTCTCCCCATCTCTTACCCTCCTCATCTTTCACCTACCCTTACCCCCATCTCTATGTAATTTCATTTGTTTTAATCATTTATTTATTTGAACAAAAATTGTTTGTGTTCTCATATTATTTATTCCCAAAAAAGGCCCACCAAAATCCTCAGCACCAGGCCCATGATGCTCTTAATCTGGCCCTGCTTGAAAGTCGCACATCTATGGTGTCCTACTGCAGTGAATGGAGATGCAACCTCATCCTGGACTCCGACCAGGCCACTTGTTCTGTCACATGATTTGCATGTAACATAAATATGCAGCTATAGTAATGTTTTTATAGTTGGTTATTACAATGCCATCTTGTGGTTCTTTTGGATATTACACCTTTGTTAATGGCTAAAGAAGGTACTCGCAAATAAGTAACCTTATCGTCCATGTCGTATGTTGTTTACACTGTCTACCAGCTTTCTACCATTGACGTCCAGTTTTGTATCATTACACAGGATCCTACGCTCATCTAACTCACTCCGGAAGATCGTACATCGGTATAAGAAATGGAGTACTCTCTCTCCTGTGTCCTTCTCCTTTATCTTATCGTCTCACGTGGTCCTTGTCCTTCAGTGTTTCATCTCACTTGATCCTTCTCCTTTATCGAGTGTCTCCTACCCTCCATGTGTGAATCTTTTATGTTATCTTTCCACATTATAGGTTTTCTTGGTGTTCTACCGTAACATT
>BLSH010552110.1:1145309-1155616 GCA_018402905.1 Glandirana rugosa | reverse complement strand
GAGGGGGTAAGAGAGAGGGGGTATGAGCAAGAGGGGGTGCGAGAGGGGGGTGTGAGAGAGAGGGGGAGTGACAGAGAGGGGGACAAGGGAGAGAGAGGGGGTAAGAGTGAGAGGGGGTGAGAGAGAGAGAGAGCAGGATGAGAAAGAGAGGGGGAAGTGAGAGAGAGGGGGAAGTGAGAGAGAGGGGGAGAGAGGGGGTGAGAAAGAGAGAGGGGATGAGAGAGGGGGTGAGAGAGAAAGAAAGAGAGAGAGAGGGGGGTAGGAGAGAGGGGTGAGTAGGAGAGAGAGAGGGGGGGGTGAGAGAGAGGAGGGTGTGAGGGGTTAGAGAGGTCCACTCTCTAAAAACTTGGCTTTGGTCCAGTAGTCCTGAAGAACTCATAATCCACCAAAGTGGTCCTATTATGCCGCGGGTAGCATCTAACATGAACAGTGTTAGGAAACGGTGCCTCGCCAGGAAAGCTGCCCAGCCCCCTCCCTAACACATGCTCTGGCCCACAACCCATGCCTCTTCCTGCTCCCCATGTAAACAGATTACACTGTAAGCTGGAGTGCGGGACTTCTGATGTCAAGGTGCCGGCGACTCTATTGCTGCAGTGTGCTGGGAAGAAGCCTGCCATGTCTGGATGGGGTCTGTGCTGAGGGACAGATGGGGATGTACGGCTTTAGCACGGTCTGCACCCCTCCAAATGTTGCGCCTAGGACGAACAAACTGGCTGCCCTCCCCCCATCAACCCCCCACTCTCCCCCGCAACGCCACTGATTTGGTGCTTGCTATTATTCCTTTCTGGCATCAGGGGCTGGAAAAGTGTATTCAAGCGCTTGCGATTGTTGTCTTTTTTTCGTTTTAAAATAAAAAAGATGTTATACTTACCTGCTCTGTGCAATGATATTATCCCCTCTTCTGGAGTCCCCCGCCGGCGCTGTCTGCTCCTCCTTCCTCTGGATGCCCCCTGAGCAAGCAAGCTGTGTGCTAAGAGGGCACCCATTGAGGCGTGCTCCTAAGCCGGGCTGTGTGCATTCTTAGAAACAGCGCCGGTAAGGCACGCCAACCTTCCTTCATTCTCCCCTTAAAGCGGTAGTAAACCCGCTGCTAAAAAAAAAAAATTAAAAAAAATCCTGCAAGACAATAGCATAATATGTTAGTATGCATCGCATACTAACATATTATGAAATACTTACCTTAGAACGAGGCCCCTGATGCCCGAGTCGGTCAGCGCTAAGGACGCTGACATGTTTGTCCTCTTCTGTCTTCCGGGTACGCGGCTCCGGCGCTGTGAGTGGCCGGAGCCGCGTGACGTCACTCCCGCGCATGCGCGCGGGAGCTCTTCGCTCCGGCAGCCAGCTCTGAGTTCGGCCGGATCGCCAGAGCGCATGCACCGCTAATGTCAGCGGCTGCATGCAGGGCGAATATCTCCTAAACCATGCAGGTTTAGGGGATATTCTTTTTACCTACAGGTAAGCCTTATTATAGGCTTACCTGTATGTAAAAATAGCTTTGTGGGTTTACTACCGCTTTAAAACTCCTGCTACTGCCAGTGTCACTTTTGAAACTAGGAAGTGGAAGAAATGGTCCCGCAGCCAGTATAGCGCTGGAGCGGTGGGAGAAGTCAGGTAAGCGTTTAGGGATGGCGGATGAGGAGTAGGGGGTTCAAGTGAGGTATTTTTTTACGTTAATGCATTCTTGAATCAGTTTTTATTCATCTTTATTTTATTATGCTAAAAGCATAAATTTTCATACAGCAAAATTATATAACAGAGACATCATAAGTCACAGGGACCACAACACAGGTGAATCACAGCATATATCATATATCACATATCATAGAGCACCACTGTTCAAATGGTAGCCACAATGGTGCGCTAAGTATACATTGACACTTTGGGCCCAATTTAGACATTTTCACTTAGGGATGTACTCACTTTTGTTGCCAGCGGTTTAGACATTAATGGCTGTGTGTTGAGTTATTTTGAGGGGACAGCAAATTTACACTGTTATACAAGCTATACACTCACTACTTTATATTGTAGCAAAGTGTCATTTCTTCAGTGTTATCACATGAAAAGATATAATAAAGTATTTACAAAAATGTGAGGGGTGTACTCACTTTTTGTGAGATACTGTATATATATATATATAGTGGGAGATCACTTTTCAGGGGAAAAGATTCAGCATGGTTGTCAGTTTCTTTAAAATCCGGCGGCTTGCCAAGTTTATTATTTCAGGTTTTAAAGTTCAAAACACAAACAAATACAGAAAACTAAACCTCGCCGCCTGGCGCTAAACTAAACAAAGAGATTCCTCTCTAAACAGTGTGGGGCTGTCCCCGACACCCACAAAACATAAGCACTCTGCAAACCTTGTTCTTAGAGTCCAAATTAGCACACAGAGCTCTCTCAGCTTTCCTCCTCTGAGATCCAGGATCGCGCTCCCCTCTGTTCTCTTCCTGGTCATTAAATGCAGGTGGAGAGGGGTTTGAGTGGATCAGAAAGTCCCGGCCGGAACCAGCTCTGCCACGGTGGCCGGCAAAACCCGGGTTGGACTCCCGCTGGTCGCCTCAAAATGATCGTATGCGAGGCGACAAGTATCGCCCATCCATTGTGGTGCCTCGCATAACGTCACAATATATATATATAGAGTGCCTTGAGAAAGTATTCATACCGCTTGAAATTTTCCACATTTTATCATGTTACAACCAAAAGCGTAAATGTATTTTATTGGGACTTTATGTGATAGACCAACACAAAGTGGCACATAATTGTGAAGTGGAAGGAAAATGATAAATGGTTTTCCAAACTGTTTACAAATAAATATGTGAGAAGTGTGGTGTGCTATGTGCAAAATTAATAAATTAATTTAAATTAAAAGTGTGAAAGTATGTGCAATATATGCAATAAAGTGTCTCAAGTGCTAGATAATAGAGCTGTAGCAAATAAATCACTAAAACAGGTAATTAAGTCAATAATAATCACAATAGTGAATATGTGCAAACCATGCAAAGGAATGTGATATGTGCTTCAAATTTAAAGATACATAAAATATTCAAGTGTTAAAATGATACTGTGAAAAAATGTGTATTCTCCTTTAAAAACACAAGAATCGGCTTATAGCAGGTAGGAAGGACTACTGTATAGTCTATAGGAGAGGTAATTCTGCAGGCAGTGAAAATTAATAAAAAACACAAAGTTAGTCCGGAATGTTCATATAGCAAGTAAATGAATAATATTCAGATTGTTGAAAATTCCTGTCAAGTGCTCTGTGCAATATCAATCAGACAGCGTGCAGATTTGTGAGGTCCACTCGTGCTCCCCTCTTGGGTCCCCACTTACCAGATGACTGCACCCCTGCATGGGTAGACCACATGCAAGCCGTCACTGGTGTCGGTGTCACTTTAAGAGTTTGACCAAGATAATGTCCAGAGTTCTCCAATGCATATGCATTAAAATGAGAGAGATGAGGACTCGTAGTGTAATATCGTTGATGAGAAGTTTATTATAAATCAAATGCATTAAAAAGGTCTTCCAAACATATACTGGATAAAGTGCTGATAAACGGGATGCAAGATACGCAAAAGTCCCGTGCAGCCGTCTCGTCCATAGACATAGTGCGTTCCATGCTAGCCAGTACCAAAAACCAGAAGTCTGAAGGGTCGGACGTGACGTAACCGCGCACCTAGCTCCGACTTACGTGTTCCATCATTCAAGACGTCATCAGACGCATCTGATGACGTTTTGAATGACGAAACGCGCAAGGCAGAGCTAGGTGCGTGGTTACGTCATGTCTGACCCTTATAAGTATATGTTTGGAAGACCTTTTTAATGCATCAAATGTATTACACTACGAGTCCCCATTTCTCTTATTTTAATGCATATGCATCGGAGAACTCTGGACATCATCTCGGTCGTACAGCGGAGGTCTGACTCTTAAAGTGACACCGACACCAGTGACGGCTTACATTCGGTTTACCCCTGCAGGGGTGCCATTATCTGCTAAGTGGGGACCCAAGAGGGGAGCATGAGTGGACCTCACACATCTTTATGCTGTCTGATTGATATTGCACACAGCACTTTACGGGAATTTTCAAGACTCTTAATATTAGTGTCAGGAAAGACGGAGAACTTGTGTACCCATAAGAAGGAACACGGTGTGCAGGCGCGTGCACGAACAAATGGACGGCACGAACGTTTGTGCGCACGTGCGACCAGGAGGTGCGCATTCCCGTTCGTAACCGTTCTTGGCGCCAAAGGGGCTATTTAAACCGGACAGTGACATGGGATCAATGCCGTTTGGTCTACAACATTCCTGTGATTCCTGCCCTCCGTTAGCTGCTGAACCTGTTTCATTGATCTACTGGCTTGATCCTGACCTTGCTGCTTACCTGCCCGCCCTGACCGCCGGCTATTCCCGACCACTCTCCTGCCTGCTCCTTGGTACTACGCTGCCTGTTGTCTGATCAGGTCTGTCCCTGGCCTTTTCATCCAGCATCACCTGCTTGGTCCAGCCGGACGGGGCTATCTTCAGCTGTTCCCGGAGTTCCACCTCCACTCCATTAAGCTGCATCTCCAGCCCTGCCTGTGACCACCGCACCTGTGTTCCAGTCAAGCACTCGTGCCATTCTGCACTCTTGAGACTCCTGTTCGCTATATCAAGGGTTCAGGATTGTAAGAGAGGCTGTCCTCGGCAATTGCAGACTCCACCACCAGGTACGTGACAGTACCAAACGGCCATGTCCGAGTCTGCGCCAGGGCTCTCTCCTATGAATGACTTTTGCCGACATCTTGCTGGCCTTACGCAGGCTGTGAAAGATCTTCAGGACGGCTACCACCGTTTGGAAGAACGTGTCCAGGAACTCTCTTCTTCATCATCCAGCATCGGTCACCCCGTGACCTCCTCAAGTTCTGCTGCTTCACCTACAGTGGTCATGCTGCCTCCCATCACTCAGTTAACCAAGCAAGGCCTCCGGTTCCATTGGTCCGCAGAAGCACAGTCAGCTTTTGAAACCCTCAAGAGTCTGTTTACATCTGCATCCATCCTGAAACATCCTGATCCGGTTCTCCCATATGTTCTTGAGGTGGATGCGTCTGAAACAGGGGTTGGGGCAGTACTCTCCCAATGACAAGGCTCTAAAGCTCTGTTGCATCCTGTTGCCTTTTTCCCTCGCAAATTATCTGTACCTGAGAGGAATTATGATGTTGGTGACCGGGAGCTACTGGCAATCAAAGCCGCATTGGAGGAATGGTGGTACCTGCTGGAAGGGGCAGCACATCCAATCCTGATCTACACGGATCATAAGAATCTGGAATATTTAAGGACTGCAAAGAGACTAAAACCATGCCAGGCCAGATGGGCTCTGTTCTTCTGCAGATTCTCCTTCCATATAACATACAGGCCAGGATCTAAGAATACGAAGCCGGATGCGCTCTCAAGTATATGTTCAATGAGCCTGGGAATCCACCATCTTCCGACACCATTCTGCTCTCCGGAAATTTTTTTGTTGATCCGCGAAATATGTTGTTCCCCCTGGAAACAATCTCCAGTTTAGAGAAGGATTACTGTGGCATGACAAAAGGATCTTTGTACCTGAAGATGTGCGTACCGCGGTTTTGGGACTTTGCCATGATCATGAACTTGCAGGACACTTCGGTGCCTAAAAAACACGCTGAAATGCTCCAAAGCACATTTTGGTGGCCGCAAGTGGGGGATGATTACAAGCATTATGTGGAGTGTTGTACCACTTGTGCTCAAAATAAGGGCAGCAAGAACAAGGCTTGGGATATATTGAGGCCACTGCCAGTTCCAGAAAGGCCTTGGAAAATGATTTCAATGGATTTTATTGTCAAATTACCCCCGTCGGAAGGATTTTCCTCCATTTTTGTGGTGGTGGACAGGCTGACTAAAATGGTCCACTTCGTGCCCATGAGGGGTACACCTTCTGCCCCTGAAACCGCTAAAGCTTTCATTAAGGAAATCGTCAGGCTCCATGGGATACCAGCCAACATTGTCTCCGACAGAGGGGTACAATCTTAGAAGAAAACCTGTTAGGGTCTGCAAAAGACTTGAGACTGGGGCAGAGGTTCACCTAACAGCAGGACAATGACCCTAACATACAACCAGAGCTACAATGGAATGGTTTAGAGCAAATCACATTCATGTGTTAGAATGGCCCAGTCCAGACCTAAATCAAATTAAGAATCTGTGGCAAGACTTAAAAATTGCTGTTCACAGACGCTCTCCATCCAAACATGATAACGACCCCAAACACACCTCAAAGACAACCACTGCCTTGCTAAAGAAGCTGAGGGTAAAGGTGATGGACTACCCAAGCATGCCTCTAGACCTAAACCCTATGGAGAATCTGTGGGGAATCCTCAAACGGAAGGTGGAGGAGCACAAGGTCTCTAACATCCACCAGCTCTGTGATGTCGTCATGGAGGAGTGGAAGAGGATTCTAGTGGCAACCTGTGAAGCTCTGGTGAACTCCATGCCCAACAGGGTTAAGGCAGTGCTGGAGAACAATGGTGACCACACAAAATATTGACACTTTGGGCCCAATTTGGACATTTTCCTTAGGGGTGTACTCACTTTTGTTGCCAGAGGTTTAGACATTAATGGCTGTGTGTTGAGTTATTTTGAGGGGACAGCAAATTTACACTGTTATACAAGCTGTACACTCACTACTTTACATTGTAGCAAAGTGTCATTTCTTCAGTGTTGTCACATGAAAAGATATAATGAAGTATTTACAAAAATGTGAGGGGTGTACTCACTTTTGTGAGATATTGTATATATAAAATCATCAGCAGATACTTTTATATATTGATGTGTGAATAAAGCTACTGAAAACAAACATGTCATTTTAATCTAACAACTGCCATCTAAACATGCAGCAATCAGGCAGTCCTACTGAAATAACACAAGTTATATTTGAAGCTGGGATAAAACTGGATGGTTCTGACAAACAGCGTATTCACTGAGTCACCCGCCTCTCGGCACTGCAAATCCTACCCACACTGGTACCATGCCCAGGAGTCCCCAGATCACACAGCAGTTCCAGTTCCCATCCAATTTTGTGCTGTGGGCGGATTTCTTCACAAATTCATCATGCTCGCATTTAGATTTATTTTTATAGAACACTTAAATACAAACAGTGCCAAACCTCAATTAAAGAAGAACACAGCTATGCAATATGTGTATTGAAAGTGACCAACTAAAATAACCCCACTCTTAAATAGCCACCCTTTCTCATACTAAAACTTAAAATGTATACTATGCCAATCCCTAACTGTCACATAATAGTGAAGAACGTTATATCTTTGTTCCAATGCACTGCTGCTCCCTGTGTTTATCATGTCAGAAAAAAGCAGGTCAGAAGCAGTAAAAAAAAAAAAAGCTTAGCACATGCAACGCAAGAAGACCATTTTTCTCGTTCCTGAAGCTGTACTCCATAGAAGGTATCATGACCGTAAATAGCATCAGTGAGAGCTAGCAAACCTGTTTTGTTCATAAATGAGTATTGATTTGATGACTTTCAGACAGGTTTACTTTAAACCCGAGCCGTAACTAGTACCTTCACGGCCCCAGTGCAAAAAACCATGAAGGGCCCCCCTGACCCCCGGCCGGGGGCCCCCAACGGTGGTTGAAAGCCTGGGCCCGGTCGCAAGTGCGACCTTTGCGACCCTAGTAGTTTCGCCCCTGGTGTCAATAGTTTTTCATTTTTTTATTCATTTTTGTTTTGTTTTTTACCGTATTTATTTATTTACAATTATTTTTTATTATTTTTTTACAATTTTTTAGGAGCCCTGTTGGGGGGCATTGGTGTAATACTGTATCAGGGGTCTAAACAGACCTCTGATGTTGAGGACACAGCCCTTAATCTCCTTCTCTGCAGCCTCAGCAGCACAGAATGAATGGACAGAAATCTCTGTACGGAGCTTCCTGTTTATTTCATTCACAAACTGAAGCACAGTAAACATAGCGATCGGTATGGATTACTGACTCGATTCAAGGAAGGAGCCGATCAATTATGCTTTTAACAGCCCCCGCTCTCCATCCTAAAAGCATCCACTGCAGCAGCTGGCAGGAGAGGGGAGGGAGGAACCCGGTCACAGCAGGAAGTGGATAGGAGGGGCGGCATGTAGAGTAACCGATCTCTTCTGCTGAAAGGCTGCAGGAGGAAAATGGAGGGGATCGGTTCCTCTATATGTTGCCCCTGCTGCCCCGCCTATCCAGGTGTACAGGGGGCTGCATGGGCCCCTGGAGCATGGGGCCAGGTCGCAATTGCAGCCCTTGTGACCCCTGTACGTACACCCCTGCTTTAAACCAGAGATGGACAAATTAATATGAAATTCAGGAGCCAGTTTGTCCAATCCAGGAGCCAACTATTGGCTACTGCTGCTGTCAATGAAATGCTATGACACAGGAGTGGGGGCGGGGCCGAACCGCCCACTCTGTCAATAGATGCAGACAGGGCAGCTTTGGAGCGAGCATGCACAGGTGACCCCAGGGAAAGCGGCTTTCCCTGGGGGCACCCGCCAGGGAGGAGGGGCCAGAAGCGCCCCAGAAGAAGAGGATCGGGGCTGCTCTGTGCTAAAGCACTGCACAGAGCAGGTAAGTATAGACATGTTTGTTATTTTAATTTTTTAATAACACTTTAAGCAGTATTGGCTACCTAGCTCCTGGGATTTGCCCAGTCCTGCTTTACGACAGCAGTTCTTTATTATTATTATTATTATTATGCAGGATTATATATATAGCGCCAACAGTTTGTGCAGCGCTTTACAATATAAGGGCAGACAGTACAGATACAATACAATTCAATACAGGAGGAATCGGAGGGCCCTGCTCATTAGAGCTTACAATCTAGAAGTTCTTGATGCATATTTAGCCACCAGGGCATAAAGGAACAATTTACATGACCTACAAGAAGTCAATGTTGTATTTAACAACATTTTATGGAAATGACAAAAAAAAATGATCTGGATCAAGTATTCAGTCTGTTGACTTTGTTTTAGGTACTTGAAGTCAGGTGAGAATAACCACCAAGAAGCCTGCATTTCAGAAAACAAATCAGCATGGGTTGCCCTTATTTTTCTATTCCCATGCTCTTATCCCCACAGGTTCCCTTTAAAGCAGACATTTACCTAAATGACCATAGAAATATTCCCATCGCACTCCTTCCTGGATAAAGCCTAGAATACTATAATAGGGTGCTGCAGCACTAATAATAAACCGGTGATCATTGTACAAGAAAACGTATATAAAAATATCTATCATGTCAAGTGCAAGAATTATCAACATATATCAAAGTGACCCTTTAGTGCACATTAAATTATAACAAACAATAAAAATATCAGATGGCAAAATAAAAATTAAAGTCCATCAAACAGTGGGAGGAGCAATTGTAAATAGTCAGGTGGTGTAGGAGGTGGAGGAAACAGGTTTTAGTTTAAAGAAATCAGAAGTTTCATCACAGTATGCACACTATGGACACAATTTGATCCCGTATGTTATTTTTTGGCCTGTTTGGACTGTAATTGTATTATTTTTTTTGGTGGGCATTTGATATTTTTATTGTGCTTGTTAAAAGGTATTGTGCACTGAGGGTCATTTTGATATATGTTGAAAATGCTTGCACTGTATTTATATATTCACAATAGGAATTTATACACTGTTCAACAAAAATTAAAGGAAAAGTTAACACATCAGATCTCAATGTGAAAAAACAATCATGCTAGATATCTATACTGATATGGACTGGGTAATGTGTCAGGAACAAAAGGATGCCACATGGTTTGATGGAAATTAAAATGATCAACCTACAGAGGGCTGAATTCAAAGACACCCCAAAAATCAAAGTGAAAAAATGATGCAGCAGGCTAGTCCATTTTGCGCAATTTAACCACTTCAGCCCCGGAAGGATTGGCTGCTTTAGGACCGGAGCCCTTTTTGCGATTCGGCGCTGCGTCGCTTTAACTGACAATTGCGCGGTCGTGCGACGTTGTACCTGGCGCGTTAACAGTCAATTTCGCTGCGTCGCGGCTTAGCGTTTTTCCCGAGGCCAGGATTTCGTCGGTTAGGAAGGCCCCGACTTCACCAATTTAACGCGTTTTACCTGATCGGACGACGTAGTAAAAAAGTGAAACTAAAAACCCCACAGAAACTTAAGTCGGGAGACATCCAACTAGTAAAATTAAAGGTAGTTTGGTACACCGTAGGAAAACAAGGACTGTGTAATGGGTCAGGTATAGTCATATCTATAGATCGTACTAACAAAAAAGTGTAACTCTAGACTACACAATTGAAAAGGAAA
>BLSH010552110.1:1124938-1145299 GCA_018402905.1 Glandirana rugosa | reverse complement strand
TTTTTTTATTTTTTACTAAAAATGGCGGCGATCTGCGATTTTTAGCGGTACTGCGATATTTCAGCGGACATGTCGGACTATTTTGACACTTTTTTGGGACCATTGGCATTTATACAGCGATCAGTGCTATAAAAATGCACTGATTACTGTGTAAATGTCAATGGCAGTGAAGGGGTTAACCTGCAGGGGGCGCGCTAAGGGTTAACTATGTTCCCTGGGCGTGTTCTAACTGTATGGGGACTGCCCTAGCTGGGGAAAGGAAGTGGTCACAGCCTTCATGTACGAGAAGGCTGTGATCACAGCCCTTCCCCCTCACACAGAGCGGAGGTCCGTGTTTACATCCACGGACCCCCGCTCATTCGCTCCGGGGGGGGGATCGCGGGTGGCCGGCGGCAATCGAAGCCGCCGCACCCGCTCCCTGGCCCCCCCCGAACACAGAGAGCGCGCGCGCGCTCACTAGGCTCGTGAGCGCAGCCGCCGTTATATGACGGCGATTTGCGCTCACGAGCCACCTTGCCGCCGTCAATTGCCGATCGGCGGTCGGCAAGGGGTTAATTGAAGCAACTCAAAATGGTACTCAGTAGTTTGTATGGTCCCCACGTGCTTGTATGCATGCCTGAAAACGGGGCATGCTTCTAATGAAATGGCGGATGATGTCCTGGGTTATTTCCTCCCAGATGTAGACCAGGTCATCACTCAGCTCCTGAACAGACTGAGATGCAACCTGGCGGCGTCGGATAGACCGAAACATAGTGTCCTAGAGGTGTTCTATTGGATCAGGCGAGCTTGGGGGCCATTCAGTGGTATCAATGCCTTCATCCTCCAGAAACTGGCTGCATACTCTCGCCACATGAGGCTGGGCATTGTTGTGCACCAGGAGGAACCCAGGACCCACTACACCAGCCTAGGGTCTGAAAATGGGTCCAAGGATTCCATCCCGATACCCCAGACCATCTCTGACCCACCATCAAACCAGTCATGCTGAATGATGTTACAGGCAGCATAACGTTCTCCATTGCTTCTCCAGACCCTTTCACATCTGTCGCATGTGCTCAGGGTGAACCTGCTCCCATCTGTGAAAATCACAAGGCGCCAGTGGCGGACCTGCCAATTCTGGTGTTCAATGGCTAATGCCAATCGAGCTCCATGGTGCCAGGCAGTGAGCACTGGGTCCACCAGAGGACATCGGGCCCTCAGACTACCCTCATGAAGTCTGTTTTTGATTGTTTGTTCAGAGACATTCACACCAGTGGCCTGCTGGAAGTCATTTTGTAGGGCTCTGGCAGTGCTCATACTGTTCCTCCTTGCACAAAAGAGCAGATACCGGTCCTACTGATGGGTTAAGGGCCTTCTACGGCCCTGTCCATCTCTCTTAAAGTAACTGCTTGTCTCCTGGAATCTCCTCCATGCTCTTGAGACTGTGCTGGGAGGCACAGCAAACCTTCTAGCAATAGCACGTATTGATGTGCCACCCCGGAGGAGTTGTAAAAGCACAGCTCATCCACCTATTACTACCACTCCCCATCCTTCAATGTAAACTAGGCCTAAAAAAGTTTTGGCTGCAGCTGGGCTTTACTTGTGAGCAGGTGTTAAAAATAATTTCACAGGCTGTAAACTTACCTCACCCTCCATGCTATGTAAGACCTGTTATATCTCTAGCAACCTTGTGCAACATTACTTTTTCTATCAAAGCAAAAATTTAAGAATAGGGAAACTTAAAGCGGTTGTAAACTGCTGCATTAAAAAACTATGTGGGCCCCTAGGCGGTTTAAGCCATAATGGGCTAGTATGCAATGCATACTAGCCCATTATGACAGGCTTACTTTAGAAAGAAGTCCTCCAGCAGCGCACTGTCACCACTTCCATCTTCACCTGGTCTTCCTTCCATGATCGCGGTCTCCAGCCATTTGAATGGGCGGCCTGTGCTAATGTCATAGCGGCGGCACCGCGCTCTGGATCAAAGGCACACTTAGTGTGCTGTCAATGCAGAGCGCAGTGCGCATGCGCCAGTGACGTCACCGACTGCTTCAACCGCGAATATCTCCTAAACACCACAAGTTTAAGAGACATTCACTGTACTTACAGGTAAGCTTATTATGGGCTCACCTGTAGGTACAAGTTAAAAGACAGCGTTTACTATGACTTTAAATATTTATTTGTCGCACATACACGTGTTTTGCCTGAAACTTTCCTTAAAAAATGTAAAAAAACTCTCAAATATCAAAACAATCATAAAAATGTAGGCAATGAGATCCTACGGAGTAAGCGATATGAAAGTGCTAATCCTTGATTACTACATGCAGCTGCAGGGCAGCATGTTTGTTCATAGTGTATTCTAGGGGGTGTTCTGCTGTTTTACATTTAACAATCATTACTGGACAATTCTCGATTTCTGGGTACATGGACCAAAATGCCTTTCTCACCCAGAGAAGGAATGCAATAAAAAGCATTGGAATTCTATATACTGTTAGATCTTGGTGCAGAGGGATAGTTTTCATTGCATATACAGTAGTTCATATGCGCAAAAATGTAAGTACTGCATTTCAGGGTATATATTTTTGGGTTCGATTAAATTGAGTGTGCATTCTTCACACACGTTGTGGTACAAATCTAAAAAGAACCACAAGTGCATTAATTACCTATATGGGGTTGGGTTACACAATTTTCTTGGACTTTTCTCTGAGTACTTATTGGCTGAGCACCATTATTGTCTTCTGGATGTTACCTGTGTAAAGAGCCTTATCTTTAATGATATTCTCTAGGTTAAAGTGACCCTATCACCACAGCGTCACTTCTACAAACAAGGCAGCCTCTTAAAGGGGTTGTATACCACGGACGTTGCAAAAAAAAAACAAAAAACCTGCATGCCAATGGCATAATATGCTAGTATGCATCGCATACTAGCATATTATGAATTACTCACATTGGAACTAAGCCCTCCAGAGCTGTAATGTCACCTCTAAGAGAGCTGACATGGGCTTTCTTCTGGGTTTGTGCGCTCCGGCTATGTGATTGGCCGGAGCCGCAATAACGTTGCTCCTGCCCTTGGTTCCGGCATGAAGCTCTGAAGTTCTGGCAAGGTATGCCGGACCTTCAGAGTGAATGTGCCAGTGATATCATTGGCTGCATGCAAGGGGAATATCTCCTAACGGTGCATGTTCAGGAGATATTCATGTTACCTACAGGTAAGTCTTATTATAGGCTTACCTGTAGGTAAAAATGACCAAGCGTGATTTACAACCGCTTTAATGGGCAGCACAGTGGCTTAGTGGTTAGCATTTCTGCTTGCAGCACTGGAGTCATCAGTTTGAATTCTGACCAGAACACCATCTGCATTGAGTTTGCATGTTCTCCCTGTGCTTTCATGG
The DNA here is from genome assembly GCA_018402905.1 of Glandirana rugosa. NCBI lineage: Eukaryota > Metazoa > Chordata > Amphibia > Anura > Ranidae > Glandirana > Glandirana rugosa. The sequence continues at coordinate 1,141,931 of BLSH010552110.1, read as the reverse complement.
GTTTCCTCCCAAACACTACAGACATGCTGGTCTTTATAGTGTGCACGCATACATACACATAGTACGGCTAATTTAGGCTCCTGTCCAAATTAACCCTAGTACATGTATGAATGTAAAACATGTTCCTTGAGGGCAGGGACAGATGTAAAGTGCTGGAACTTAATGTTTGTAGTTATAACAGAATAGACAGTATACTTGCATTTCCCCTAGTCTGTGTAAAAAAGCCGCCCCTTTGCTATTCCACTGCATTTATTGCCCACTTCAGGGGTTGTAAAATACCTGCTCCTCTACTGAACACTGTGGTTCTTCCCCCTGGCTCATATGTATTGTGATATTTGGGGGTCCAGATCAATAGCCAGTCATCTTTGCAACAAGCAGAGAGTTTTCATTTCTCCAAAACAGGCAAACAAAAGCTTTTCTTCAGCATAAAGTAAACAAAAACAGTCCATAGATTCCTGGTACAAGTACAACACAAAATTTGGCTCACCGCCAGCATAAACCTGTCCTACCTTCAGGGCTCCAGAATAAAGTCACAGGAGCACAGCAGCATCTCAGCAGATAAACAGCCCACAACCCTCTCACAAATGTGTGCTGTTCCACACCTCGTGGACACCTGCTGGCTGTCTCCTGCTCTTTTCAGCCCTCTCTCGCAGGTGGGTTAACCCTTACCGTACAACCTGTAGTCAGGGTTCGAGGATCTTTCCCACCCAAGATCTCTCAGAGCCTCTGAATTCTGGGTCCAATATCAGGACTTAATAACCCTGGGAAAACTGTAAATCAGTCGTCTCCCCCCCTGCACAGGTGAGAATCCCTGAGCACTCCTACTGCTTCTTGTTGTACCTGGTAAAGGGACCATAACATAAACAGCGGGGACAAGTAACTCCCATCCAGGACCCATTCCTGGCATCCTGTACAGTGTGAGCCAGTGGAAGGAACAAGTGTTAATTTTGTCGACCAAAATATTTTCGTTGACTAAATGAATACTATTTTAGTTGACCAAAATATGACTAAAACTAAAACAATTCAGATAACTAAAATTTGACTAAAACTAAAATTGAATTTTAGTCAAAAGACTATGACTAAAACTAAATTGAAATTAGACATCAAATTAACACTGCGCTACCACATAAGAATACGTAGGGGGCATCTACTAAGCTGCTAAAAGAAATAAAAATAAGAAACAGGCTTTTGTATTATTTTTTTCTTAATATTTAATGTTGGTAATATGTTCAGGTTAATATTATTATTATAATTATACAGGATTTATATAGCGCCGACAGTTTGCGCAGCGCTTTACAATATTAGGGCAGACAGTACAATTACAATACAATTCAATACAGGAGGAATAAGAGGGTCCTGATCGTTAGAGCTTACAATCTAGAAGGGAGGGTTAAATGATATGAAAGGGCAATAACTGCGGGGGATGAGCTGATTGAGAAAATAAGGAGTGTAGTTGTTAGGTGGTAGCAGAATAGGCTTCCCTGAAGAGAAACGTTTTCAGGGATCGCCTGAAGGTGGATAGATTCGGGGACAGTCTGACCGATTGGGGTAGGGAGTTCCAGAGGATGGGAGAGGCTCGGGAGAAGTCTTGGAGGCGAGTATGAGAGGAGGTGATGAGGGAGCTGGAGAGCAGGAGGTCTTGGGAGGAGCGAAGAGGACAGTTAGGTTGGTATTCTGAGACTAGGCGGGTGATGTAGCTGGGGAGCAGAGTTGTGGATGGCTTTGTAGCTGATTATTAGTATTTTGAATTTCATTCGTTGGGCGAGTGGCAGCCAATGGAGGGATTGGCAGAGAGGGGTGGCAGACATTGAACGGTTTGTAAGGTGGATGAGTCTGGCAGCGGCATTCATGATGGACTGGAGGAGGGATAGTCTATTTAAAGGTAGGCCAGTGAGGAGGGAGTTGTAGTAGTCGAGGCGAGAGATGACCAGGGAGTGAATCAGGAGCTTTGTGGTTTCATTGGTTAGGAAGGGACGTATTTTAGATATGTTGCGGAGATTGAGGTGGCAAGCCTTAGAAAGTGATTGGCTGTGGGGCCAAAAGGAGAGTTCAGGGTCCAGGATAACACCAAGCACCCTGACATGTGGGGATGGGTGGATGGTTGTGCCATTGCTCTTGACAGAGAAGTTGGGGGAAATGGCACGTGGGGGAGGAAATATTATGAGTTCAGTTTTGGACAAGATGAGTTTGAAAAAATAGGATTTTATTAAGAACTTACCGTAAAATCCTTTTCTCTGAGTTCACTGACAGACGCAGCCCTTCATTGACAAGTGGGGTTTATGCACATCCTACTAGTAGACTAGGCAAATAGAAAAAATCCCTCACTCAGCATATAACCCCCCAGCTCTGCATAGCATATCAGTTCATAACAAGCCGTACAAACGCAAAACAGAGCGGTGGGTGCTGCGTCTGTCAGTGAACTCAGAGAAAAGGATTTTACGGTAAGTTCTTAATAAAATCCTATTTTCTCCTACGTTCACTGACAGACGCAGCCCTTCATTGACAAGTGGGGATGTCCCAAAGCAGTGTCATTCAAGAGAGGTGGGTAAACATCAACAACGGTACCCAACAGAATCATCTCAGGAGGCGCCAGCCGTGCCTACACCGCCGCCTGTAACACTTTATGGCCAAAAGCAGCATCCACGGATGCTGACACATCAACTTTGTAAAACTTAACAAAAGTGTGCACCGAGGCCCAAGTAGCCGCCCTGCACACCTGGGACACCGAAGCCTGGTGTCTGAAAGCCCAGGAAGTGCTAACTGCCCTGGTAGAATGAGCCGTGACTGGAAAAGGGGGGACTTTGCCCCTAACAGTATACGCATGGGTCACGGTCTGCCTGATCCAACGAGAAACAGTAGCCGACGAGGCCGCCAACCCTTTGCGCGGGCCTTCTGTCAGTACAAACAACGCATCAGACTTCCGAAAAGAAGCTGTAGCCGCCAAATACACCCGCAAAGCCCTCACGACATCCAGAGAATGCAACTCAATCTCATTGGGATGCGACGGGTGCGGACATAATGAAAGGAGAACAATATCCTCATTAATGTGAAAAGAGGAGACCACCTTCGGTATGAACAAAGATGAAGGTCGCAGGACCGCCTTATCCTTATGAAGGACCAAGTAGGGAGACCTACATGACAACTCCGCCAACTCAGACACCCACTTAGCGGATGTGATGGCCACCAAGAAGGCCACCTTTTGTGACAGCAATTGTAAGGGAATATCCCTGATCTTCTCATATGGTGGTTTCTGCAGTACAGAAAGTAATAAATTCAAATCCCACGGCCACCTACAAATGTACGTATCAATGAATGTGAAAGGGCGTTGAAAAAGATTGCCAGAGCCGAAATCTGACCTTTGAGTGTACTCAATGCCAATTTGTTATCCAGGCCTTGCTGCAAGAAGGCCAGCACCCGGGACACAACATAAGAGTGGGGGTTCCACCCCCCCCCCGCCTCATATCAGGCAATATAGGCATTCCATGTGCGATGGTATATCTTGCGCGAAGTACACTTGCACGCCTTAAGCATGGTAGGGATCACGGAGTCAGAGACGCCCCTATCCCTCAACACCTGGGATTCAATAGCCAAGCCGTCAAAGCCAGCAAGGGTAAAGTAGGGTGCAGGATGGGTTCCTGTGACAGCAGATCTTCGCGTAACAGAAGACGCCAGGGGACATCTGTCACCATCCGCACCACGTTGGCGTACCAAAGGCTCCGAGGCCAATCCGGAGCTACCAGGATTGTCGGGATCCCCTCCGCTTCTACCCTGCACAGTAGCCGCGGTAGAAGGTTGAGAGGAGGGAAAGCGCACAGGAGCCGGTACCGACCCCAAGACGCTACCAACACGTCCGTGGTGGCCGCCAATGGATCCCTTGTTCTGCACACGAAGGTCTGCACCTTGTGATTGAACCTGGACGCCAACAGGTCCACATCTGGCGTGCCCCACCTGTGGTAAATCTGACGGAACACCTCTGGATGTAGGGACCATTCCCCCTGATCCAGCGTCTGGCGACGGAGAAAGTCCGCCTGCCAATTTTCTACGCCTGGAATGTAAATGGCAGAGATTGCCAGCACGTGAAGTTCTGCCCATCGCAGAATGTGAGCTGCTTCCGCAGCCGCTGCTGAGCTCCTCGTTCCGCCCTGATGGTTAATGTACACCACCGCGTGGCGTTGTCTGAACCCGAACCGAGAGGCCGCGCAGCCTTACCGTCCAGTGGGAGAGGCAGAGCCTGATTGCCCTCAGCTCCAGCACATTTATCGGAAGGCGGGATTCCTGCGCCGACCAACGGCCCTGAGCAGACAGCTGCCCCAGGACCCCCCCCTGCCAGGTAGGCTGGCGTCCGTTGTGACTATCGACCAATTCAGAAGAAGAAACGACTTCCCCAACGTTAGAGCTGCGGCCCGAAGCCACCAGGTCAACGATCCTCTGGTCTGATGATCCAATCTGATCATTGGGTCCATGGACAACGGAGATTTGTCACACCGAGACAGAATCGCTCGCTGTAGGAGCCAAGTGTGACTCTGGGCGTAAGGTATCGCCTCGAAGGCCAAGACCATGAGCCCCAACACCCGCATACAGAACCGTAAGGAGGACCACTGGCGTGACAGCAGGGTTCACACCGCTGCTTGCAGTGTCAGCAACTTGGCCGGAGGTAAGAACACCTTTGCCTGCTCCGTGTCCAGAATCAGACTCAGATATTCCAGTCGACAGGACGGGGTCAACGTCGACTTCTGCAGGTTGATCAGCCAGCAGAAGTCTCTCAACGAGGCCATAGTGATAGCCACATTCTCCTCCAGGGCCGAAGCAGACTCCGCTCGCAGGAGTAAGTCGCCGAGGTATGCTACCACAGCAATGCCTCCCTGCCTCAATAGCGCCAGCACCGAGGCCACCAGCTTGGTGGAGACCCGAGGAGCCGAGGCCAGACCAAAGGGAAGTGCCACAAATTGGTAATGTAGATCCCCCACCGCAAAGCGCAGGAAGCGCTGGTGCCGGGGACAAATGGGAACATGCAGATACGCGTCCCTGATATCCAGAGACGCCATGAAGTCCCCTTGGTGCAGGAGGGCCACGACTGAACAGACAGATTCCATCCTGAATTTGCGTGCCTTCACAAAGTGGTTTAGTGCTTTTAGGTCCAGAACTGGCCTGACCCCACCCTTTTTGGGCACCACAAAGAGGTTTGAATAGAAGCCGCGGAACCTTTCCAGTGGAGGTACCGGCACAATCACCCCTTGTTCGGAGAGAATCTGAACAGCCCCTAGGAGAGCCTCTCGACACCCCTGAGGGAGTCTCAAGTTCAATGGGAAGAACCTGTCTGGGGGTAGAGTGCTGAACTCTATCCTGTATCCGGAGGACACCACTTCCTGCACCCACCGGTCGGAAATGCGGGCAGTCCACCTGTCTGCGAACCCCAGAAGTCGGCCCCCCACCCGAGAGTCGGGTGGGGGCAACCCATCATGCGGAAGAGGACTTTTCCTCCGTCTTTTCATTCTTGCGCTGCCAGGGCCGCTTACCGGACCCCGAGGCAGACTTGCCGGGCCTTGAGCCCTTGCCCGCTGCACCGGGCGCGCAAAAAAAACGCTTCTGACCTGAAGAAGCAGGACCCTGCTTACGGCGGAATTCCCGCCGCCTGGGCCCCGGGAGAAAGGTACTCTTCCCTCCGGTGAAATCCTTAATGATTTCATCCAATTGTGCCCCAAAGAGCCGACCACCCTGAAAGGGAAGATCCGTGAGGCACTTATTGGACTCGTGGTCACCCGACCAACAGCGTAACCACAGCACCTGCCTGATAATGACTGCAAAAACAGACATCATAGACAGCATGGGGAGCAGGTCCAAGGCTGCGTCACACAGGTACCGGAGACCCTGTATCAGATGGTCCGACAGCTGTGAAGCCTCAGGCGAACATCCGCAGCTCAACTCATTGTGCAACACAGTCGCACACTCCGTAAGGGATTGCGCCACCATGGCCGACGCCAGAGCTCGTCTCATGGCCGACCCCGCCACCAAGAACAGTGCCTTGGATACCGCCTCCGTCCGCTCCTTAAGAGAGGGAGACCCCTCCAAGGGGATGGTCGTTGCCTTATTCAGGCGAGCCACCGGAGGGTCCACTGCGGGGGGATGCCCACTTCTGCACAAAACTGTCCTCAAAGGGATAGCGCACAGCGAAACGTTTGGGCAATGCAAAGGAATTCTGCGGACGCTGCCATTCCTTATAGACCAGCTGGTCAAAAAATTGAACATGAGGATAGGCCCTAGGGGACCAAGATGGCTTAAAGGACCCACAAACGTAGGCAGTCTCCTGCGACTCCCCGGCCTGGTCCAACTGCAAAGACGCACGGATATTGGTGATCAGGGAGGCCACCAGCGCCCTCTCATGCGCTACCGAGGCCCCCTGGTCTTCCTCACCATCCGAGGGCCCCAGTTCACCATCTGAGGGCTCCACGGGGGGTCCCCGTGACCACTGAGGCCCCTTCCGGTTCAGAATCCTCCCCTGAAGATGGAAGGGGGGGGACGCTTTTTAGCCACCCCCTTAGCACCGCTCGGCACCTCCCGGGGAAAAAACTCCCCCAATATGGACTTTAAATGGTCCAGGGGAACCAGAGGACCCAGCGCAGCTTGCGTTTCCACAGATCCCTCCGGAGAAGAACCCACAGGTTCAGCCACCATTGTGCCACCGGAACACCTGCTAGGCCAATAGGCCCTGACACCCCCACAATGCAGCCCCACCACTGCCCCACAGAGCAACCGGGAGAATACCCAGGAGGACTGCACCCACAGCTACCAGCACTCCAGGGAGAGCCAGCTATACTTGCTTTTCAATGATAGCCCTTCAAGTGCTGCGTCCCGATAGGAGTGCTTGACCGCCTGTCAGGAGCCTTCACCGCCACTGTGCATTCCACGCTGTCTCAGAGGCAAAGAGGGAGAAACAGCGCCAGCCGCACGTTTTCTTCAGCAGGCACATCAAACATGGCCGCCGAGCGGTCACAAGAGGCCAAAGCATGCTCCACACAGGCCGTGACTACGGCAAAATGGCCGCCGAGCAAACACTAGAGGCCAAAATAGCCCACAAAATGGCCACAGCTATGGCAAAATGGTGGCGGATCGCCGCAAAATGGCGGCGGATCGCCGCATGGCGGTTCTAGCGTGGAGGTGCGTTGCGGGGGGGAGAGGGGCGAACCTGTAGCCCTGAACCCTCCACCGGCCGGCATAGTCCGCAAAACGCCCAGCCCCCCCCTCCGCACCCCTGGGGGGGGAGAGGGGAGCCACTCACCGATTCGACGAGCGTAGCGGGTAGCCACCCAGTAGCAGACCTTCCTCCCCTCAGGTAGAGAGGGATGCTGCAGGCCAAGCGCCCCTGGATGTGAGCACAGCCCGGTCACTTGACGCATGTGGGGGTCACCCACTAGCCTCCCGCAACGGAACGGGTACGATGCGGCGGACCCCGCCAAGGCTAAGGGTAGCTCGCATCAGTCGGCCGTGCTGGGGAAATTCCAGGATTCGAGATATCCTCTATGCCCCAGCCGGCGACTTGACAGCAGTCTTCATCAGATAGCTTGAGAAAGCAAAAAAGAAGAAAAAAATTGGGGAACCGCCGGTCCCAGCAGGGAACCAGGTCTAACTCCTTGCACTAGGCATAAAAAACTGATATGCTATGCAGAGCTGGGGGGTTATATGCTGGAGTGAGGACGGCCCCCTGGGAGGGGTCAGCTTGCTTTTTTTCTATTTGCCTAGTCTACTCCTAGTAGGATGTGCATAAACCCCACTTGTCAATGAAGGGCTGCGTCTGTCAGTGAACGTAGGAGTGGTGTGACATCCAGGCAGATATGTCTGTTAATAAGTTAGTGATACGTGAGGAGACTGATGGAGTGAGTTGGGAGGTGGAGAGGTAGATTTGGGTATCTTCAACGTAGAAATGATATTGAAGGCCATGGGATGCTATCAGCCGACCCAGGGAAGAGGTGTATATTGAAAATAAGAGAGGTACAAGAACAGAACCTTGGGGGACCCCAACAGAAAAAGGAAGAGGAGAGGAGGAGGTAGAATTGTACGTTACGCTGAGGGTGCGATGGGATAGGTAGGACAAGAGCCACTGAAGAGCACAGTCACAGAGACCGAGGGAGTAAAGTTTTTAGAGGAGGAGGGGGTCGTCGACAGTATCAAAGGCAGCCGAAAGGTCCAGGAGTAGGAGTACAGAGTAGTGTCCATTGGTTTTTGCGGTTAGTAGGTCATTTGTGAGTTTAAGAAGGGCACTTTCTGTGGAATGTTGAGGGCGAAATCCAGATTGAAGGGGGTCCAGAAGGTTATTCTTAACAAGGTGGTCACTCAGTTGGTTGTAGACTAGACATTCAAGGAGTTTGGAGGAAAAGTGGAGCAAGGAGATAGGGTGCAGATTGTTCAGATCGGTAAGGTCCAGGGATGGCTTTTTAAGTATGGGGGTGACCAATGCATGTTTTAGAGCACTGGGGAAGATGCCAGAGAGGGCGAGATTGAAGATGTGAGTTAGAGAGTGCAGGATAGAGTCAGAGGGTGAGCGTAGTATTTGAGAGGGAATAGGCTGGTTTTGGGAAGAAGGGGGATGGAGATTAAGTTGCATAGATTACGACTACTGCCAGAGGGTGTGGGGTGGTGGTGATGTGTGTGGTTAAATGAGAGAGGACCAGGGTTTGGGGAAATATCTCCAGAGGCTAGGAGAAGCAGAAGAGAGAGGGAGGCAACATGGTAATATGATTTATATGAGGGGACATGCTTGAGCATTTTGGTTTTGTTATCATGTGGGCATAGTGTTAGAAAGAGGTGATGAGTGCAGTATCAGGGAGAGGGGGGAAACGAGGATGATATATACAGATTGTGGGGTGAGGAAGAGGGGTGAAGAAAAGATTTTGAGGAGAGAGGCTGCTATTGTGAAAAGGAGAGGTAAGGTATGCATGTTCTAGAGAGGAAAGAGTGATGTTTTGGAAATGAGGTTACCTATAGTCTGGTGATAAAGTAGTTTCTTGTTAGTATGCGCGTTGTGCAAATCGCTGAAGTGCAAGAGCGGAAGTGCCCACTTATTTAAAGAACCCCACTTTTTTGGAAGAACCCCCTGCAATGCAATCCCCCATAAGCAAAGCTTAGTTTTATACTGTGATGGGTGGGGGTGGAGGTGGACAATTAATCAATTAGGAGATGATATAATATGTGCAATGCCATTACAGACAAAAGAATTTACAGTTTTTTGGAGTTTTTTTCATATTTTCAAGTTGTACTTCTACTTGTCAAAAAGCAATATTTTTGTTTGCTTATGAAACTTGGTTTTCTTTATAAAGACGTTATATATTGCAATGGCTGAAAATCTGTGTCTGTAGCGCATGTTCAAACCTTATTACTATAATAACATGTTATTAGATTTTTGGTAATTCTAAAGAAATAATGCATTAAAATTTAACTAAACCCATTTGATTTTAGTCAACTAAATGTACTGGATATTTAAATAAACTAAAATAAGACTAAAACTAAAATGGCATTTTAGTCAAAAGACTATCACTAAGACTAAATCGAAATTTGATGTGAAAATTAACACTGGAAGGAACCAAAGCTTATACAGTAGCAGGTTTTCAACCGACCCCTAGTGTTGAATACTTGCAGCTGTCAAGAGTAGCATATCGGCTTTTCTGCATGCGGGCATGTGGTGACAGAGTCATTTTAAGCACTTCCCGCCCGATGTATGCAGAATGACGGCTGGGAAATGGTTTAGTTATCCTAACTGGGCGTCATAGGACGTCCAGCAGGATAACAAGCCAGCCAGAGCAGTGTGGCTACCGGTGGTGTGGTGTGTCAGTCTGACACACCGCATCTCTGATCTTGCTAAAGAGCCTCTGACGTAGGCTCTTTACCACGTGATCAGCTGTGTCCAATCATAGCTGATCACAGTGTAAAAAGGAAGAGCCAATAGGCTATTCTCCTGACAGGGGGGGTCTGCACTGATTGATTATCAGATCAGTGCAGCCTCCCCCCGAGGATGCCCACCCAGGACCACCAGGGATGCCAATCAATGTCCAATAGGGATGGCACTCAGTGCCCATCAGTGATGCCTGCCAGTGCCTCCTGATCAGTGCTGCCTAACAGTGCCATCTAGCAGTGCTGACCATCAGTGCCTATCAGTGCCAATGAGTGTCCATCCGCGCCATCTATCAGTGCCCATCAGTGCTACCTCTCAGTGCCCAGTGCCACCTATCAGTGCCCATCAGTGCTGCCTATGAGTGCCCATCAGTGGCCATTAGTGCTGCATATCAGTGCCTGTCAGTGCTGCTTATCAGTGCCGCCTATCACTGCCCATCGTTGCTGCATATTAGTGCCTCATCATCAGTTCCACCTCATGAGTGCCACCTCATCAGTGCCCGTCAGTGCAGCCTCATCAGTGGCCATTAGTGAAGGAGAAAATGTACTTATTTACAAAGTTTTGTAACAGAAACAAAAACTTTTTTTTCAAAAGTTTGCGGTATTTGTTTATTTGTAGCGCAAAAAATAAAACACGCAGAGGTGATCAAATACCACCAAAAGAAAGCTCTATTTGTGGGAAAAAATAATAAATAATTTGTTTGAGTACTGTGTTGCATGACCGTGTAATTGTCATTCAAAATGTGACTGCGCCGAAAGCTGAAATTGTATTGAAGTGGTTAAAGGTTAATTTAATGGTTAGGTTTACTGTTAGGGTTTGGGTAGGGAGGAGTTGACGTGACCCATTAAATTGCCTAAAAAACAAAAAACAACTATAGGTTCCCTGCAATAAAGAACTATTGTACTCAGCTGCAAGGCAGCCCTGTTCCCTACCTACACTCCATTCCAGCACTGCAGCCTCTGTCAAACTCTTCAGAATTTGAAACTTCCAAGAGTCTTGGATGCCTGTGTCCCCCATTCCCTGCTGTGGTTCCATATTCCAACACCTAAATCACTGCTGTGTGCTGTGACATAGCGGTGGAGGATGTAACCACAGCACACGGCAGGGGAAACAGGCACCCAACACTCCTGAAGCTGTTGCTTAAGGGTCCGACATAGACTGCAGCGCAGGAATTCAGCAAGGGTTAGAGAGTGGTGCTGGAGTGGTGAGTATAACAGTTCTTCTATTGCAGGGAACCTCTGTTTGGATTTTTTGAGGCGACTGACAGGGTCACTTTAAGTGTAAGTCAGGTTAATCGTTATGAATGTTAGAGGTCACATTTGAGAATATATTTAATTTTAACTTTTTCGTTCTCAATATAAATCAAAGTGGCTTAAGTTGGCCATACACTGATTAAAATTCAGCAATAATCAGTAAGTGGGCCTCGATTATTTAACTGACTTCTGTCAAAGGGACCTGTCAAAAATTTTTGGATGATCTGCAGCTGCAGGCAGTCAGGTGCCACTGTTAGGGATTTCTCCATCCACCTTGCTTGTATGGATTGAGGCTTTTTTTGCGGCTTAAAAAACTAACTGTGGCAAGTCTAAAGCTGGTCACAGATTGATCATTTTCTGGTTAATGTGTAGCAGTCCCGCTCAACAGTAGTCGATCCTACGATCAACTTCTGTTGAATTGGCTTGTTGGAAAATTTTCTTGATCAGCAACTGAAGCCAGTGGGCTGCAGCTGCTGATCAGTGTATTTTGACAGCTAAGAATCCCTGCTGTCAGAATACAATGCCTCAGGAGGGAAGATTCCTCCATCCACCTCAATTTTATAGCTGGAGAAATGTGTTCTTTTTTTTTTTTGCTCATGGCTGAACGAAAAATAAACAATCCATCTATTGCCAGCCTTAATCTCAAAAAGAAGAGAAGTTGAGTACCTACCTATAACATTGTCCGAAGATGCTCAGGGCTCCACAGGGAAAACAGATTGCTAACCCTGGTGCTTAGTAGTCCAGTTTAGGACAGGGCTGGATCTAGGGGGTGCTGGGTGGGCTGCACCCCCCAGATTTCAGCCATGTCCCCCCAGGACTTGTAATGTTGGTATCAGGATATGGAGCAGCTAATATGCAGTGCACAACCTCGGCATGGTTTGCATTCATTTGCATTGTGCACGGGGCGTTCCAGGATGCACAGCATCATTTGTTGCAATGGTGATGCCGACCAGCCGGCCCATTAATATGGATGATCTTAATCAAAGATGGTGATTTAGAAGAGGAAAAAAGCCCTGCTTCCATGCAGACGTGTTCTGCCTCCTGCCATGATGCTGCAGATGCATTAAAGATATGAAGGGAGGAACTCTTATCTGGAGAGGATAAAATGAAGGTGTGTTGACAGTATGCCTTCCTGAATTTTTTTAATGCACCCCCAGATGATCAGACAGGCTAGATCTAGCATTGGTTTAAGTTCACTTTAGAGGGGGCTTCATTGAAAATGAAAACTCTTCTCTCTTTTCAGGACCTCTCAAAATGCTAACACAATGTGGTCTTTTCTTATGCTAAGCCCTGTTGTTTTTTTTTTAACTGGCTATCACTTGACTTAAAATCTCATCAATTGCTTCTCCACCCCTACCCTTTTCAGTTGTGATACCAGATTTGCATAAAAACATTTAGAGGTTCCAAAAAAAAAAAAAAAATACACATAAAAGTATAACTGTGGCCATGCTTTGGACATTCAGTGTGTCACTGCTCCTTTACTGTACAATCACAGAGTGGGACAAGTTGTAGCCCAGGTGGTGTTGCAATGGCTGTACTATCTTGCAGAGGTGCACAAATCACAGGAAAATTTGGACAGTATTCTAAACCGTTTGTCAGATAAATAGTGTACAGTAGCTTTGAGGTGCTTCACAATGGGTTAACACTATAGGCCCTTTTTACACTGCCGCGACTTGAAAGTCGTGTGACTTTGACATGACTTTGCGGGCGCGATTTCAGGGAATGCCTGTGTAAACTTGAGGTCTAAGGACCTCAACTCGCAACAGACTCAGACCAAAGTAGTACAGGGACTACTTTGAAGTCGGTGCGACTTGAAGTCGCACAGATCTGAATGGTTAGCATTGGGAAACATGAGGTACGACTTGCCATGTGACTCTGATGTCCAAAGTTGCAAGAAAAGTTGCACAAGTGTGAAAGGGGCCTTAATGATCCTTCTCACTATGCAAGTCTTTGAGCTGAGCAACTGATTCCAAACAGTGAAGTTCCCTATGTAGCCAATATTTTATCTTAACAATTGTTAAGAGAGACACAGATTAATTGCACTGAATCACTGAAAGCTCCCTCTAATGGCTAACCTGCAAATGTCCATATTTAATACAATAACAAAAACATTGGTAATGCTAGATTGTGTAATTGTCGAAGTAACAAACTTAAGGTAAACACTTTGATAATAATTACAAATATTCACTTGCAAAAAATGCACTATAATCTGAAGTTGAATGAGCAGAAGGAAGATGGAGATGACAATTGTCAAATTTCCACTCCCTCCATCCCACTTTAATGGAGTACAGCTTTACACGTCATATTGGGTGTCCCTTCATACCTATACACAACAGTGCTGAAGATTATTTGTAGACTGACCTTCTCCAGTTTTTCAAAGTGCTCCCTCAGGAACTTCATGGGGCGGTCTGGTTTGGCGATGCACAAGTTCACAATGCATTCTTTCAGGATTTGCTGAATGTTGAACTTTTGTACATAGACTTCACAGCCTTTTAAACTTTCGTCTTCTATATTGGAAGAGGAAGAAGCCATTTTGTAGTCAGTAGCAGGAGCTCTTCAAAACCTAGGATGAAATCAAACACAGTATGAAAGGAAAGTTCAGGAGGAAAGGATGGATCAGGAAAAGGCAGGGCATCACAGCTTACAGTTCCAGAACTTTCCTGATATTTTCATGTGCTTAGTTATGAAGCTATAACCCCACAGACCAGAGCTACTATAGGAACTGTGCAAAGAGTTAACCAAAACCTTTTTTTATCTTTGGATAGAGTAGGGAGGGGTTAAAACCCCTACCAGTTTATTTTTTGCTATCATGGGGAAATTCCCTTTATTTTCCTGTCCCAGATGCACAACAGAAAGGTAGCCCCAGTGCATGAGACTCTGGCATTTAGGTGGAAGGCACCAGCAGACCATCTTGCCCTGCTGCTGGCAGCATGCAAAGTCTATGAGGGGCTGCTGCTGCAGCTGTATGATGTGCCAAGTGGTACACAATTAGGGCAGTATGCATTCTGGAACAAATGCCCAGGATGCAAGAAGTCTGCATTCCAAGCCTTTGTCCCTGGTGGTATACTGCCCTGATTAGTATCACTTGGTGCATCATCCAGCAGTAACTGTCAGCCTCTCATAGAGTTTTACAGTCTTACAGCAGCAGGGCTGGATGGTGCACCTGTGCCTTCCACAAAAATAATCTTCACCCTAGGAACAAAGAATTAAAAGTTAGCAGTTACAAATACTATAGCTGCTGACTTTTTTAAAAAGGACACTTACCTGTCCAGGGATTTAGCACCATCCTCACCCGGGCTGGTTCTTCACTGGTCTTCGGATCCCTGGTGGCACCATCTTTACTGTGGGAAGCCAGCTGTGACTTCTTGCAGCTCTGCACTTTGTGAATGGTCCCGCAACCTTCTGGGACCTGTGACATGTTCCACGAGGCTGCAGGCCGAATGAGGAAGTAGGGAGAACTTCCGCTCGGATCGCCTAGGTGATCCCAGCAGAAGTAGTAGTGGGTACTTATCAAAACAATGTACCCACAACCCACACCTCAAAAAAAAATGAACGTGCCAAAAGTTGGGGGGGGGGGCAGAAAAGCGAAACGTCCCCCTTTTGGTGAAGTTCTGTTTTAAATGCAGAAGCCTCATGCATTGGGGCTAAACACCCCAGTGTGCATGAAGCCTGAGGTTGGGTTCACACTATGTGCGAGTGCGGAGCACAGCAGTGGGTCCAGTGTGTCCCCGTTCATCATTTTGGGTCCAAATTAGGTCCGAATCTGTGCCTGAATTTGGACCTGAAACGGAGCCAAAGACGCACAGGACCCTTCTACTCTGCGCTCCACGGCCACCCCGGAGATGTGTGAACCGGCTCCATTGAGAGCCAGGCACACTATCCTGTCGTGTGAATTGGATGCGGAGAAATCCACATCCAATTTGCATAAGTGTGAACCCAGCCTTAGAAAAAAATCTCCAAAAGTGAAGGGAATTACCCTTATAGTTGTCCCCAGAACAGATGGACATTGGAAGATTTCCACTCATTCCTTGTTCTGGGCTCAGCTCTAAAATTTTGGATTTCCATTCACTTTTTTTCTGGATGACAATACTGAGTAACTAGTAAAAATAGTGAAGCGATTCTTCCCAAAGGGACACAGACAATAATGAAAGCCTGACAGATCGTCTAACCCTCCTACATGATATTTAAAATGAAAACAAAAAAAAAAGTTTTCCCTACAGATATATTTTAATGGGAAATGACAAAATGAGCCTAACTACTGTTTGTTTCAATAAGACATTTTATATAGAAGATGAATTACAGTATACAGCTGATGTCCCATAACTTTCATGGGAAAGTTCAGCTGTAAAATTCTGCTATTTTACTGTTTTTGAAATATAGTGGCAAGAGCTGTTACACTAACCTGCAAGTGACCTTGCAGGGTGAGCCACGAGCTAGCAGTCTACGATGGGAACTTTCTTGTCACTACAAAAAAACTCACAGAAGTATAGTAACCATGGTCTGAGGTTCTTTGCCTTTAAAAAACTCCATCAGTCCTACACAACATTTGGGACACAACCCACAATGTCATCTGTTTCTCTGCTCCCAGTATTCTCATGTTAACAATCCAATGTACAGGGAAGGAAATTGTTGCAGACTCTGAACATTGGCAACACTTACAGCGGGACTCCTCCACTGTCAGAATAAAGGCTCGTTTACACATACTTCAAAATGTGGCATTGGGCATGCTTTTTTGTAGCACTCTAAATGCCAGTCAAAGCACCTAACGCTAAATAAAATGGTTAGCTTAGGGCCCATTCACACAGGGGCGACACATCTCAAATCCGTCTTAATGTAGGATATTGAGTCGCTCCGACTTCGAAAAAAGGTTCCTGCACGACTTCAAGGTGACTTCTATCCGACTTGTGCCCATAGAATTCAATAGAAGTCGGATCCCCCATCTTAATGCAAGCAACTTTACAGTGAAAAGAATAGAATTTATTTGGGGTAACCCCCTCCCTCCCTTCTCTGATTGGCCAGAGGCAAAGTTGCCTGGCATAAGTCGTGTTGTAAGTCGCACTGAAGTAGCCCTTTGTTTCGCCTGAAGTGTGAACGGTCCCTTAGAGTGCTGTTTACACGTTGCGTTTGCTTCAAAAATTATACCCCATGTAACTTTCTTAATGCTTAAAGCTTCTTCAAAGCCTCCATAGAAGTCTATGACAACGCTCACTTCCAGCACCTGCAGCTTTTGAGAGGCTTATATTCAGCTTTGGGTTCGCTTTGTTTTGGAGGTATTGCAGGTATGAGATATCCCAGCATGCATTGGGAAACCAAAAAGCAAACCAGAAAGACATAATCAGCAGTCACTTCCAGTTCATGTATATAATTTCTGAGATGTCTGGTGTGCAACATGGGAACGCAATAGAAGTTGAGTGGGGACTGGAGAGAGAGGACTGAGCGGCAGAGGATCAACAGAGCTGGGGTACCGGAGCAGGAGAAACTAGCAATGTCACATGTGGTATGCAGCGTGGAAGCAATATAGCGGAAAGTGAGCAGGGACCAGAGAGAGAGGAGGATTAGCAAACCAGAAGATCAGCAGAGCTGGGGTTAATACTGAGTGGGGGATCAGCAGAGCTGGGGGTTACTACTGAGTGGGGGATCAGCAGGGGCGTCGAGACGACTTTGGGGTGAGTCACAATTGGGGGTCGAGACGACTAGGGGGTGAATTATCATTGGGGGTCGAGACGACTAGGGGGTGAATTATCATTGGGGGTCGAGACGACTAGGGGGTGAATCATTATTGGGGGTCGAGACGACTAGGGGGCGAGGCATCATTGGGGGTCGAGACGACTAGGGGGTGAGTCATCATTGGGGGTCG
>BLSH010552110.1:1109216-1124928 GCA_018402905.1 Glandirana rugosa | reverse complement strand
ATCAGCAGAGCTGGGGGTTACTACTGAGCGGGGAATCAGCAGAGCTGGGGATATTACTAAGAGGGGGATCAGCAGAGCTGGGGGTTACTATTAAGTGGGGGATCAGCAGAGCTGGGGGTTACTACTGAGTGGGGGATCAGCAGAGCTGGGGATTACTACTGAGTGGGGCATCAGCAGAGCTGGGGGTACTACTGAGCAGGGGATCTGCTGAATGAAGGTACCAATAAGCTGGAGATCTGCTGAACAGGGGGAACCAATGAGCTGGGGATCTGCTGAACGAGGGCACCAATGAGCTGGGTATCTGCTGAACGAGGGCACCAATGAGCTGGAGATGTGCTGAACGAGGGTACCAAGGAGCTGGGGATCTGCTGAACGAGGGTACCAATGAGCTGGAGGTCTGCTGAACAGGGGCACCAATGAGCTGGAGATCTGCTAAACAGGGGCACCAATGAGCTGGAGATCTGCTAAACAGGGGCACCAATGAGCTGGGGATCTGCTGAACAGGGGCACCAATGAGCTGGAGATCTGCTAAACAGGGGCACCAATGAGCTGGAGATCTGCTAAACAGGGGCACCAATGAGCTGGGGATCTGCTGAACAGGGGCACCAATGAGCTGGAGATCTGCTGAACAGGGGCACCAATGAGCTGGAGATCTGCTAAACAGGGGCACCAATGAGCTGGGGATCTGCTGAATGGGGATACCGATAAGTGTGGGATTTTGTTTCACTTTTGGTAATAACAGACACCAAGACAAATAGAGAGGGTGAATCTCTCTAACGGGGACACAGACAGCAATAAAAACTGACAGGTGTTCGAATCCCTCTCTGCTCTATTCAAAACTAAAGGAAAAAGTTTGCTTTTAGTTATACTTTGACAGGCTGCATGAAATATGTCATTTTTATTGTGCCTATAGTTCCTCTCCCCGGCATCAGAGGAGCACTCCGTGGTGGTGAAGGACGCGCGTCAGGCGCACACTTGGATTGTCAGTGTCACTATGACAACTCCTACAATAAGTGTTCATCTGACATCACCCACGGATGAAGACAATAGATGACAACGTCAGCCGCACACTTATCTGAGACCACAGGAAGTTTTTTTCTGAAAGATCATTTTCCTGTGCGAATGAAAGCTTCTGGAACAATTTTCCAAAACATAACATCCAGGAAGTAAAGTCTCTTCCTGTACTGCTGTTATGTTCTCCCCCATATAGGGGGCCTCTAGTGAGAGCTCAGGGATCACCATAGTGCCCCACACACGATGCAGGAAAGCCTTGAACACACCATATGTATTAAACTGCATTAATCCATGCTAATCTACACAGCTAGCTACACTAGCTCAGCGCCAGGGCACACAGAAAACAATGGTTCTCTATGCGCCTTCCTCCTACAATGACATCGCCTTGTGGTGGGTTGCAGGGCAAACATTGTGCAATTTTTTACAGAGCACCTCATTTTACCACACGTCACCACACCGCAGGGGTACAACCTCATTTTACCACACGTCACCACACCGCAGGGGTACAACCTCATTTTACCACACGTCACCACACCGCAGTGGTACAACCTCATTTTACCACACGTCACCACACCGCAGTGGTACAACCTCATTTTACCACACGTCACCACACCGGAGTGGTACAACCTCATTTTACCACACGTCACCACACCGCAGTGGCACAACCTCATTTTACCACGCGTCACCACACCGCAGTGGTACAACCTCATTTTACCACACGTCACCACAATGCAGTGGTACAACCTCATTTTACCACACATCACCACACCGCAGTGGTACAACCTCATTTTACCACGCGTCACCACACCGCAGTGGTAAAACCTCATTTTACCACACGTCACCACACCGCAGTGGTACAACCTCATTTTACCACACGTCACCACACCGCAGTGGCACAACCTCATTTTACCACGAGTCACCACACCGCAGTGATACAACCTCATTTTACCACACGTCACCACAATGCAGTGGTACAACCTCATTTTACCACACATCACCACACCGCAGTGGTACAACCTCATTTTACCACGCGTCACCACACCGCAGTGGTACAACCTCATTTTACCACGCGTCACCACACTGCAGTGGTACAACCTCATTTTACCACACGTCACACACCGCAGTGGTACAACCTCATTTTACCACGAGTCACCACACCGCAGTGGTACAACCTCATTTTACCACACGTCACACACCGCAGTGGTACAACCTCATTTTACCACGCGTCACCACACTGCAGTGGTACAATCTCATTTTACCACACGTCACCACACTGCAGTGGTACAACCTCATTTTACCACGCGTCACCACACCGCAGTGGCACAACCTCATTTTACCACACGTCACCACAACGCAGTGGTACAACCTCATTTTACCATGCGTCACCACACCGCAGTGGTACAACCTCATTTTACCACGCGTCACCACACCGCATTGGTACAACGAAGTGAATGAAATGTCATTTTGTGGGAAAAAAATGTAAACAGCACAGTTGCGTAATAACGCAACTCACCACCCGTGCACAACGGACAGTAGCCAGCTCTGTTTTAATGCATTTCCTGGTGTACATGAGGCCTAAATGTGACTATACAGTCTGCAGTATTTTATGATTCACCCTGTGAGCTACTGACCAACTTCTGTTGAGAGAGGACCATACACACACACACAGGTCTCAGCTCAACTGGCCACATTTCGATCCGTGTGTACCCAACTTCCCCCACTCCACTGCAAGGATAAAGCCTCGTACGCACAATGCGATTGTAGTACGACCGCATGCCCAACTTTTCTCAAAATTGGCTGTCCATGATTTCGTCTAGCGTACTGACAGCAGTCAAATTATCGTTCGACAAAGGCGTACGTAGTGACGCGTTACGAGTGTATAAAGAGGAAGTTCAGGTGAATGTGAATTGTGAATTACAGATGCAGTTTACACGACCGAACACTTCCTGGATTCCGAGCATGCATATTTGCACTTACAACTTTTGTATGTCCAACTTCTGCACACATGAGTCGAAAATCGGATGAGGCCTTGACGGCAGACAAAAGTTTTCTAGTCGGCTCATACAACTTTTGTTGGACGATAATTGAAAATCAGCTGTCGAATGGAGCATATTAACGGTCGGATGATCGCACGACAGGCTGTCGTACGAAAATTTTCAGCCGATAATTGTACCGCGTGTACGGGCCATTAGAATATAACTGAGTGCAAAACTTTTTTTTAGCTTTGGATAGAGTCGAGAAGGATTAGAACACTTGTCAGTTTTAATTGCTGTCTGTGCCCCTGTTAAAGAGGTTGTCTACCCTGTGAAAAAAAAAAAAATCTGCATGACAATAGCATAATGCGCCGCATACTAGCTCATTATGAAATACTTACCTTGAAACGAAGATCCGACCGGGCTGCTCAGTCCCCTCTGAGGGAGCGGACATCTTCCCTCGGATCTTGCTTCCAGGTACACGGCTCCGGCGCTGTGACTGGTCGGAGCCGCGAGACGTCACTTCCGCACATGCGCGCGGGACCCGTCTTTCTGGCAAGGTCTGGTACTTAAGGTACTTACCTTAGCTGCTGCAGTGGTCCCCGCACACCGTTGTGACCGGCGACATGTCTCCGGGAGCTTTTTCTGGGTTTGCGGGCTCCGGTGCCGTGCGGGAGCTGCCAGTCACGGCACGGGACTGCACCATCGGGCCGTTTCTTCAGTGTGCATGTGCCTATGACGTCGCACATGCGGATACAGTGAATCTCTCCTAAATTGTACAGGTTTAGGAGATATTCATGGTACCTACAGGGAGGCGTTATTATAGGCTTATCTGTAGGTTAAAGTGGTATAACAAGGTTTACAACCACTTTAACCCCTTAGCACCAGCCACGCGCAAATAGAGGGTAGGCCTTGGCGCTGAGCGGCCGCATATTTTCGTTTTTTTAATGCAAATTGCAGCTGTGCCGAGAGCGTGCCCTGCATGCTCCCGGCACAGTTAGGGCAGCTAACCGAAAGCTCGCAATCACTCCTTGCAATGGAGAACGTTACGATAATGTGACCGCCGTGACAGCCAATCATGGCAGTCACATGATCATAAACCCCACCTCCCAGCATCATATGGTCCAAGAGGTTAAGGCCTCTTGCACATGGGAGTAAAAACTTCACTTTTTTTACTGATCTGGATATAGATGCATTGCTGTCTATGTAGCCATACACACAGCCGCGTATATAGAGCGATGAGTACAGAAAAAAATAAAACATTTCATGTTTGAGTGAAGTAATTTACGAGCGTACGCGTGTTTACGTGCGTATATACACGTATATTGCAATACTGGTAATGAAGAAGAATTTTACGTTAGTATGCGCTTATGCGCCTTTACGCTCCTTACAGGTACTATATGTGCATATACATGTGTACTGCATTTAGATGCGTATCAGCGGAAACCTCATTCTATTGGCTAGAATTTGAATTTATTCTAGCCTGTAGAATAAATTTACGCACATAAGCGTGTGTTTACGCCAGGCCTCGACAAACCCCAGGCGCCAGGTCGCCATGGCGACCAGAAATCGCGTCCTGGCGAGTGACTGCCGTTCCTGCTCTCCCCATGTTAAAACAGCATGTCGGATTCAGCGAGAGCCGAGAGTTCTCTGCTTCATCTAACAGCTGTTAAACTTGGCCGGCTGCCCGGGATATTTGTTTCTACTTAGAATGAAGAAAAGTAACAAACAGGCTGCCCGGATATTTGTTGAGAGTTAGAAGAATAAACACAACAATGTATCTTCTTCTTTCCAAGCAATGATCTCCGGGCTATCAGGAAAGTTTAACCATTTATAGACTAAACCCTTTCTCACATTAGTGGCTTACAATTAAATATTCAGTGTTTTCTGCTAGAAAATGACTTGGAACCCCCAAACATTATATATTATTTTTTAGCAGAGACCCTAGAGAATAAAATGGCGGTTGCTGCAATATTTTATGTCACATGGTATTTGCGCAGCGGTCTTTCAAGCGAAATTGTTTGGAAACAAATACACTTTTAATGAATAAAAAAAGAACTAAACAGTAAAGTTAGCCCATTATTTTTTTGTATAATATGAAAGATGTTACACCGCGAGAGACGTGACCTTTATTACCACTCTATGTGCAGCTGGGCTCCAGTATTTCATGGTGATCGGAAACCCACCAGAGCAATGAAAAGTCACTGTGGGGGACACAATTGTAGGCAGGAAGTGGCTGCAAAGAGGCAGCAGATGATCAGCAGCGCTGGAATACTTTTCACCTTTTTTTTGTATTTTATTTACAATGTCACTAAGGCTTTGTTTAGATGTGCAAGTCGGGTGGTAATAATGTGCAGTAGAGATGTTTTTGCCACCCTTAAGCTCCATTAGGCAGCAGATGAGGGCGTTTTACATGCTGCAGTCACGATGCATTCGGCATAATAAGGAGTTTCCCCCATAACAGGTTTTTTAGTGTCACTCTTTCTGGCCAGCCTATAACCCTGATGTAACGGTGGAGTTATTGACTGGTTGCTCTGCTGTGAGTAAGTTAGGGGCGCAAATTACTTGTCTTACCCCGGGGGGCGCTGACAACCCCACACTACGCTATAAAAAACTGGCTCCTAACTTTTTTAGCCGACTCCTAGATTCAAGGCAAATTTGTCAAGCCCTGGTTTACGCATCTTGATACTCGTATACGTGCGTATGGGCGTAAAATATGTTGGAAAACTCCTCCCTGAACGTCTATAAATGACACAATGGGGGTTATTTACTAAAAATGGTGAATGCAAAATCTGGTGCAGCTCTGCAGAGAAACCAATCAGCTTCCAGGTTTTATTACCAAAGCTTAAATTAAACAAGCTGAAGTTAGAAGCTGATTGGCTACCATGCACAGCTGCACCAGATTCTGAGTGCACCAGTTTTAGTAAATCGCCCCTAATATGTATAGGCCCATTAGATAAGTGTTTTTCAACTCCAGTCCTCAAGGCACACCAACAGGTCATGTTTTCAGGATTTCCATGAGTTTGCACAGGTGATTTGATCAGTTTCACTGCCTTAGTAATTACCACAGCTGTTTCATCTGAGGGAAATCCTGAAAACATGACCTGTTGGTCTGCCTTGAGGACTGGAGTTGAAAAACACTGCATTAGATAACCTAGAGCTGCTTTCAGAGGCAAAAATAAAAACAGATGTCCTTATCAGCAACATTTTTTCTGCCTGTGCATGCGGCCTGAAGCTGAAGGGTAACATGCTGCTGCAGCTGCATTGTGGTGCAGCAAAAATGACCCCCCTATCGCGTTCAAGTGAATGGAGCCAGGCTGCAAATATGCGCAATGCATGCAGTTGTGCCGCAGTGGTGTGGGTCTTTAGGGGTTAAAAAGGAGGTGAAGAGGCAACAGAATGCTTACTTGCTAATTCTTAAATTCCCTCTGAAAAGTGATCCACCACAAATGGCTCTGTAAATGAGCCCCTATGGTGTGAACAGGGCATACAGAAAAACGCTATTTTCTATGTGCGCTTGCGTTGAGCCCCCCGTTGTTCTATGCAGATAAACACGACAGACATGATGTGAATGACCAAAAGAGGATATTTTTCCTTCAATGACTTAAGAAAAAAACAGTAAAACACAGCCTACTGTCTACAGGGGCCCCCAGGGGCCACACAGTAAGTAGCAGAGTGCCACACATTGGCATGGCACATTCTACCTGTTACAGCCATCAGCCAAATCCCACACAAATGATGATAAATAAGTACAATGAAAGTTCCAATGGATGGCAGCCAGATCCATGGCCACCCAGCACACACCATGAGAGCGGATCTGGGATGTGACAGCTGTGTGATCAGAGGAGCTAGGCCATCACTGCACCATAACATCTGTCTGATCACCATCACTGCACACCATGCAAACCTCACACTGGGCTCAGCAGATGGGGGAAGCAGGAGGATGAGGATGACAGGCAGCTCATAGCTATAGGACAGAAGACACACAGACATTGCAGTTGTTTGCAGGCAGAGGTATGGCAGGAATGTGTGAGCTGTGATCAGCAGGCAGAGGAGGGGTTGTTTACACTGCAGATCTGCTGTCACAGAGTGGCCATTGTGTCGGTGCGAAGGGGGGGAGATGTGTTAGTAAATAGGGTGTGATGGTGCTGGGATGGAGGTGCAGCATTGGGGTCCTTACCGTTAGGTATCCAGGGAGGAAGGAAGAGGAGGAGCTGGAGGTGGAGGATGCTGTACGGTGCAGATCGGTGGTGGTGTGGGGGGAAGGGAGAGAGGGGGGGGAGGGGGTCTTCTGATTTCTGATCGGAAAGGTTGGGGTGTCGTAGCTCACCGGTGCAGCGATCGGGAAGTATATGGGGCCTCGGGCTGCCAGCGCTGACACTGCTGATGGTGACGTCACACGACCTCGTTTTCGAGCATCCCTCTCTGCAGCCTCTCACCGCTCTGTCCCTGCTAAGCACTGTCACTGCACACTACCTGCTGATTGCACCTTCACTGCACAATACCTGCTGATTGCACTGTCACTGCACAATACCTGCTGATTGCACTGTCACTGCATACTACCTGCTGATTGCACCTTCACTGCACACTACCTGCTGATTGCACCTTCACTGCACAATACCTGCTGATTGCACTGTCACTGCACAATACCTGCTGATTGCACTGTCACTGCACAATACCTGCTGATTGCACTGTCACTGCATACTACCTGCTGATTGCACCTTCACTGCACAATACCTGCTGATTGCACCTTCACTGCACAATGCCTGTCATCTGGTGATTGCACTGTCACTGCACACTACCTGTCATCTGATGATTGCACTGTCACTGCACACTACCTGGTGATTGCACTGACACTGCACACTACCTGTCATCTGATGATTGCACTGTCGCTGCTCACTACCTGTCATCTGGTGATTGCACTGCCACTGCACACTACCTGTCATCTGATGATTGCACTGTCACTGCATACTGCATGATGATTGCACTGTCACTGCACACTACCTATCATCTGGTGATTGCACTGCCACTGCACACTATCTGTCATCTGCTGATTGCACTGCACACTACCGGTCATCTGATGATTGCACTGTCACTGCACACTATCTGTCATCTGGTGATTGCACTGCACACTATCTGTCATCTCGTGATTGCACAGTCACTGCACATTACCTGTCATCTGGTGATTGCACTGCACGCTATCTTTCATCTGGTGATTGCACTGCATACTATCTGTCATCTGATGATTGCACTGCCACTGCACACTACATGATGATTGCACTGTCACTGCACACTACCTGTCATCTGATGATTGCACTGCCACTGCACACTAACTGGTGATTGCACTGACACTGCACACTATCTGTCATCTCATGATTGCACTGGCACTGCACACTACCTGTCATCTGATGATTGCACCGTCACTGCACACTACCTGTCATCTGATGATTGCACCGCCACTGCACACTACTGGTCATCTGATGATTTCACTGCAACTGCACACTACCTGTCATCTGATGATTGCACCGTCACTGCACACTACCTGTCATCTGATGATTGCACCGCCACTGCACACTACCTGTCATCTGATGGTTGCACAGTCACTGCACACTACTGGTCATCTGATATTTCACTGCAACTGCACACTACCTGTTATCTGATATTGCACTGCCACTGCACACTACCTGTTATCTGATGATTGCACTGCCACTGCACACTACCTGTCATCTGATGATTGCACTGCCACTGCACACTACCTGTCACCTGATTATTGCACTGTCACTGCACACTACCTGTCCTCTGGTGATTGCACTGCCACTACTGCACACTACCTGTCATCTGATGATTGCACTGCCACTGCACACTACTTGTCATCTGATGATTGCACTGCCACTGCACACTACCTGTCATCTGATGATTGCACTGCCACTGCACACTACCTGTCACCTGATTATTGCACTGTCACTGCACACTACCTGTCCTCTGGTGATTGCACTGCCACTACTGCACACTACCTGTCATCTGATGATTGCACTGCCACTGCACACTACTTGTCATCTGATGATTGCACTGCCACTGCACACTACCTGTCATCTGATGATTGCACTGCCACTGCACACTACCTGTCACCTGATTATTGCACTGTCACTGCACACTACCTGTCCTCTGGTGATTGCACTGTCACTGCACACTACTTGTCATCTGATGATTGCACTGCCACTGCACACTACCTGTCTTCTGGTGATTGCACTGCCACTGCACACTACCTGTCATCTGATAATTGCACTGTCACTGCACACTACCTGTCATCTGATGACTGTCCCCTCTTCTCATCACTGTGCAATACAATATAATATAAAATACAGGCAGAAGAAGGGGTCTGTGGAACTAGAAGTCCCAGCACGAATACTGGATGTAAGGAATGTACACGGACCACATGCTGGGTACATTTATTACAAACATTGCTAGGAGAAAGGGCTCATTTAAACCAGGTCCAGTGATCTGCATAGAATGACACATGACCAACACAAGAAAACAGACCATCTTCCTATTCAGCAATAAAAAGTAAATAAAGCTTCATTCATGGGGGGGAGCCCAACTCCAACCAAAATTTTTTTTAGGCCTAGTTTGCACTTGCAATGGGGATGCGTTTGCCAGTGAGGGGTCTCGAGTTTGTTGAACCGTTGGAGCAGAAATGATTATTGCGCACTTGATTTCTGATTCAATAATCAGCAGCAGATGAAACTGGGTAGATAAAGGTTTGTTCACACTAGATGCCTTGGGGCTACGCTTGCAGCTATTTCCAGTGCAGCCTCAAAACATAGACAAGGCTAAATGCCTTGTTTATTAGGCCTTGTTCACATGAGCATACTAACACATACACCCATGCGAGGGCCCATAGGCGTGCACAGGGGGGGGGGGGTTCCTTGGCACACCCTAATCACTTTGTGCAGTGCCGACTACCCCTACTGCCCAGGCTGGCCTCCCTCCTCTTCCCTTGGCTGCTGCGGGAGAAGTTTCAGGATGGCGAGCGGAGGAAATTGCTAGTCAATATGTCAGTTACTGGCCCCTTCTTTTCTAAATGAGCACAGTGAACACACTCACTATCTATGTTCATCCATAACTGAAGCATAGCAAACTGTGTCTACTAAGCTTCAGCTGGTGAATGAAAAGGAAGCCGCTCAGCACAGAGCACTTCCCATTCATTCACTGTCCAGTGCAGCTGAGGCTGCAGAGAAAAGCCTGTGTGTTTGAGCTTTGGGGTGCACACCCTAATTTAATGGGCTGCGCACACCTATGCAAGGGCCGGGTATACCTGCATGGGGATATGCAGGTATTCTGTGCATCATCACACAGGTAGTCCCATTCATGTCAATTGGGATGCAGCCTCATGGACACTGTTCCTAAGACATCCATTTGGGTGTGTGTGCATGTCTCCAAATGTAGACAATGTGAGTTCAGAAAAATGCACCCAAACAGATGTCAAATTGGCATCAGCGAATGTGCCTGTGCAGCCACGGCATACCAACTGACATGAATGGGACTGCCCGCATGCTGATGCATGAGACACCTGTATATCCCTTTGCGAGCAAACATGGCTGGTGCACGGGGGTACGCTTAAAGCGGAACTTTAACAACTTGATAAAAAATAATGTTCTCTTGCGAGGAACATACACTCCACATTAATAATTATGCTGCCAAAATTAGTTTGTGCTGTAAATTGCTTCCAGCATTGCTCCTGTTTCTTCTTGCTGCTCAGCTGGGATCGATCCGCTGATCCCCGCTTAGCAGGCGGAGACAGATTTATCAGAGCCCCACTCTCCGCATTGGAGATTGGATGAAAACGGCTCCGCCTATCCGTTGTCCTTCAATCCGATTCTACAGACGGATGGAAAATAGGGTTTCTATCTGTCTGGATTTCACGGACAGGATCGGATTGGAGAGCGGCAGATGTCAGTGGACATGTCTCCGCTGACATCTGCCGCTCCATAGGGCTGCATGGAGCATCCATTCAGCTCCGCCTGAAAAACGGACAGGCAGACCTGAACGGAACCCCCGTGTGAAAGGAGCCTTACATTCCTGGAATGCCAGGATTGGTAACTGTCACATTTGCTTGTGTCCTCAACAAAACTGTCAAACCATCAAATGGCTGGTGTCAGACCTGATCACATATGCAGCACCATGGCTGTTGCAGATCAAACAGAAGCAGCTTCCTTGGCTGTAAAGGATAGGAGGGCTTAATTCCACTTTAAGGCTGTCAGCTGATTACAAAGCCTTTACAAATTCAGCAGTGCCTAAAAATAGAGAGAAACTGAGCATGTGCAAAGTAGGGTAAGACAAGTGTATTACTGGATTTTAAACAGTATAGGCACTTAATTTAAATTTTTTTGCATAGCTATACCTGCAAAAATGGGCAGCCTGAAGTGATCCAGCGCAGGACTTCATTTTCTGACTAAAGTTTCACTTTTAAGTACGCTCACGTGAACAAGTCCTTATGCTCTCTGTTCTGTCTGTATGGCTGTTTTGCTCTGCAAAAAAGTACTGCATGTACTACTTTTTTCAGCACAACCGGTTGTGATGTGAACCACTGCATCACATTGCTGCTGTTGTGAATAGAACGGTATGGAAATGTCATGTCTGTTCTGTACAAAAAAAAATAAATAGTAATGCTCCAGGATTGGTGCATTGGCACTGAGTCTCCCAAGGCACACCAGCAGCTGCTGGTATCTTAATAGGTATGTGGTATGTGATGTGACTGTACATACCAGTGTCATGCTGACGCATTTCGAATGCAATGATAATCTTCATTGAGGTAACTGAGAAATATTGTCATTGCACACGTTGGAAGGTCTTTGATAAAGATTGAGTGCCCGTTCACACCACAAAAAATTTAATACATTTTTGATGCATTGCAGATGCTTTTTACTTTTTCTCAGTGTACTGGGGTCCGGTGTGTTTTTTATGCATTTTTTATGCTTTTTAACGTGTTCCAGTACAGTTCTGTGCAGGAAGAAAGCAGCATGTTGTACTTTTTTTTTGGCGCTGAAACGCACTGGAATGCACTGCACTGGTGTGAACTATGCCATTGGGACCCATATAACCTACTTTCCATGCATTTTGATGCAGAAAAAAAGCACTGCACTGCATGTGGTGTGAACAGGCCCTGATTCTTGATGGAAGTGCATCAAAAGTTCCTAGAGAAAGATTATTCTTGTAATTGAAACGTGTCTGAAGCCCACCGAAGTAACTAAAAATTCATTGGAAGGGTCTTAAGAAAGCTCCTAGAGAAAGACTGTTATTGTAATTAAAATGTGTCCAAAGGCATTTCATTGAAATTATAATTGAAATGCTTCAGTGGGACTTGAGAAAGACCGGTGTTACAATCGAAATGCGTTGGCAGGTCCTTGAGAAAGATTGGCATTGTAAAGAAAATGCTTCTGAAGGCCCTTAAGAATGATTGTTGTTGCAGTTGAAATGCCACTGGGATCTGCAGCAATTAATCATGGCTTTTGCATCTCTACCACATACCTTTCAGGATACTAGGGTCCGGGTTCTGACAGATTACACACTTCCTTTCACAGCTAATCTTGTTCTGATATGGTAGACTTCTTTTTCGTCTGTTGGAATTACATCAGTAACTATTTAGAAGTAGGACTTGAGACTCGGTTCACACAGGGGCGTCCCGACTTCAGGCACAACTTCATAGGCGATTTCAGCGCGACTTCAGCGCAACTTCACGGGGCCTCCATTGCAACTGTGCCACAATTATGATGTGTAAGTTATATTAAATTCTTTGCTTTGGAACATGTTGAGGCAACTACAAGGGGGGGGGGGGGGCACATATAGATAAACGTCTCTTGCAATTAGAGACAAAATTGATTTTTCAGTTGGGGGCTACCAAGGCTCCCGGCCTTAAAGAAAATATCTGTTTCAAGCCTTTTCTTTAATTTAAGACCTTTCCCTCCCCCTTTTCCTTGGCCTTCCATCTGGTCTTTGCTCTTTTCTTCTAAGATTAGAACATTATGAGCTCCTCATATGAGGGGAATAATATGTAGAGATATTGTCAACACAGATGGGAGATGGTTGTTTTCAGCTGTTTGGTTCTCTTGTTTGTTTTTGCTGATTTATTTCTTTTTATAATTTTCTGGTTTTGGCGGGTGTGCCATGGAGTCGTTATTTGGGTGGATGATGTCATGTTGGCATGCCTGGGCGTAGTGTTGATCGCCACCCCCATGGTCAATTAAGATGCATTGACGGGAACCGGAACCTGTGTTGAATATATATTATGTTTCTCACAGGTAGAAACTCCGGCTCCTATGTCACCATTTTTTGCATCACATATTTTGTTACATTCATCCTTTCCCTCTCTCCATTCCTCCCTTCATTTTTTTTTCTTCCTTTGTACATTTATGTGCATATAATTTTAGATGGATTCAGATATCTTCTATTTTGTGGTTATAGGCGGCGATCGTGGTGGGACGCGGCGGCATTTCAATCGGCCCGCTCTTCATTTCCATTGCGGTGCCGTTTCCTCCCTTTTCCCCTTTCTCTGCTGTTTCTCTCCACATGGGGAGATGCACGATTGGGGGCAAGGTTGGTGTTGCATGCATGGAAGGAGGTGGTGCTCAGATTGAGCCGTCTTGCGTCCCACCACTTTGGGGCATGTGCAGATGTCGATCTCGGGCCTTCGACCCATATGGGAGGTCGGCGCATGCGCCCTAACACAGCCCCACGTGTCTCCGACATGGAGATATGACGTGCTTTTGGCGTGCCCGTTTACTTTTGGCGTTTTGGCACCATTACGGCTCTATTTATTGAGCCGGCATCTTCGGGCCTATGTGCAGATGCTGCCCATGCCGGAGGGGGTAGCACATTCTTCGCTGTTGGGGCACACTGGAAGTGCAAGGTAAGGACTTTTCCTGGGATTAATATCTATGAGACATTCAGTTTTGGCTTTGGTTCTGCATATGTGCCCCTTTTTTTCTATCCATTGGGTCCTGGTGATAAGGATCCACTAATGAGTTACCTCTTGGTTTCCCTACTATTATATTATTTCATTATATATATTTTGTACCTAGGTTCTTCCTTTCCCCTTCACTCTTCCACCTTGGCTGGTTGACGAAGCAGAGCCCCATTGGGGGGTTCGATTAGGCTTTCTCCCCTGAACGTGGGACACCAGATTAAACTATATAGCAATAAATGGTATGTTGTTTTGGTTTACCTACAAATCTTTGAAACGCCTATACTAGTTTGACGAGAAGGGTATTTTATAGGGGGATATTTATTATGTTCTTTATATACCTTTTCAGATCTCTACGCCTTCTTTTGTTTTGGGGTTTCATTCTTATTATTTTCTGGGACGCCATTTGGCAGCATATCTTTCAGTGAGGAAGCACGTATTCTCTGATGTCGTCCTTCCCTTTCCCCCGGTTCTGTGGCCGCCACGTCCATATATCTACACTAATTGGCTAGTTTCTAATCAACCACTGTAATAAAAAAGCTGTTCTAGAGATCTCAGCACTTCTCTCTTCCCCTCTGTGTGGACAAAGTTATCTCCGCCTTTTTAGCACAATAAGGTAATTGGATTTGATAATGTTGGTTGATGCTCTGCTGATTATCATAGATTTGTCTCTATTAAATTGTATTGAGTAAAAACAAAATGTAATAGTTACACACAGGTTACATATTCTATGAGCTTGTCTTTTTCTATTTTTTCTATTTTTATAGGGATCACATACCCCAAAAAACTGTGCCTCTGCCTCCCCTGAGGAAGCCTTACAAGGCGAAACGCATTGGGAAGGACTCAGCACCAGTTGCATCCTGTGCTCCCACCCTATTCTATTCCTTCAGTTCCATCGGATAGCAAATGTGGTGTTTGTTTTTTATAGGGGGGGAGATTTAACAGTGTGCCTAGGTGCTTATCCACTAAGGCATTTTGGTGGCACTTATGTTGATCTTATCATGCTGTGTTATCATTAGCCCGTGTGGGCACATTTTACTATGTATCAATAAAATGTGGTTGGTTTTAGATGTACAGTCAGGTCCATAAATATTGGGACATCAACACAATTCTAATCTTTTTGGCTCTATACACCACCACAATGGATTTGAAATGAAACAAACAAGATGTGCTTTAACTGCAGACTTTCAGCTTTAATTTGAGGGTATTTACATCCAAATCAGGTGAACGGTGTAGGAATTACAACAGTTTGTATATGTGCCTCCCACTTTTTAAGGAATTAAAAGTAATGGTACAATTGGCTGCTCAGCTGTTCCATGGCCAGGTGTGTGTTATTCCCTCAATATCCCATTTACAAGGAGCAGATAAAAGGTCCAGAGTTCATTTCAAGTGTGCTATTTGCATTTGGAATATGTTGCTGTCAACTCTCAATATGAAATCCAAAGAGCTGTCACTATCAGTGAAGCAAGCCATCATTAGGCTGAAAAAACAAAACAAACCCATCAGAGAGATAGCAAAAACATTAGGTGTGGCCAAATCAACTGCTTGGAACATCCTTAAAAAGAAAGAACGCACCAGTGAGCTCAGCAACACCAAAAGACTCGGAAGACCATGGAAAACAACTGTGGTGGATGACCGAAGAATTCTTTCCCTGTTGAAGAAAACACCCTTCACAACAGTTGGCCAGATCAAGAACCTATAACTCCCTTATTGTGTGTGGACCGGTACCTTGTCGACTCGTCGGTTAACATGGTAATGAAAATTA
>BLSH010552110.1:1072383-1085406 GCA_018402905.1 Glandirana rugosa | reverse complement strand
TACATCCACTTTAAGGTCATATGTATTCTTGGTGTATAACCGATCCAATAGATCTCCTCCTCTCACAAACTCCATTACATAGAATAAATGATCCTAGAGAAGGGAAAAGACAGACAGGTTAGAAGGTCCAAATGAAAATAACACATTATAATTGTCTACCAGAAAACGCTGCATGACATCTACCTAGATCTACCATTCTATCTATCTCCATCCATCCAAACATTTATATATCTACAGCTACCTGTCTATATCAATCCATCCATACATACAATCTATCTATCTATCTATCTATCTATCTATCTATCTATCTATCTATCTATCTATCTATCTATCTATCTATCTATATCCTTGTACAGCAGGGGTCAGCAACCTTTTTCCACTTAAGGGCCAGATTCAATGTATGTGAATGCATGGAGGGCCGAATTCAACTGCTAATAGATGAAAATAGTAATAATCCTAACATAGTAATAATAACAGTAGAGGTTTACGTCACTTTAAGGTGCTTCACTAATACAAAGCCAGTTCACTCTGAAGGAGCATATGGGGATTTGGATTTTACTGCCCCTTCCCCCATCCTGGCACTTGATCCACCATTGAATAATACACACCTGGAGCGGCTCGCTCCTTTCTTTCCAAGAGGGGCAGGAGATGGACCTGAAGCGGGGACATCGCTGGCTTCCAATGCAAGTAAGTGGCACATAATGGGCTAATGTGCAATAAATACTAGCCCATTATGCTTTTACATTGCAGGGTAACATAGAGGAAATAAACCCCATCAGGGTTTACGTCCTCTTTATAAGCAAACAAGCAGATGCCATAAAGCAATGTTGGGGCTGCTATATATTCCTTTTCATATATGCCATTCATTTGATACTTCTGTACTTTTAAATTTTCCAAAAATACACTTACTTTTGTCTGGAATGTGGCGTAGGTGTGTTGTTCCCAACCATCTCCGAGACTCGTCTAATCACATCATCCTTTCTGACAATCTTAATTGCCACCAGTATCACCACCTATAGGAGAGACACAATTAGTACATAATCTTTTCCATGTGCACTAGCTTTAAAGTGGTTGTCAACTCGTCTTATTATATATAGGCTTACCTGTAGGTGCCCTGCATATCTCCTAAACCTGTATGGTTCAGGAGATATGCAGTGTATGTGCTGTGCCGACGTCATGTCGGCACATGCGCAGTGAAGAAACAGCCTCCGTGTCGTTACTCCACTGCGACCGTGCCGTGACGTCACATGACTCCAGCCAGTTACAGAGCCGGAGATTGTAGCCCCAGAGGGAAGAGGGGATGAAGATGGACGCGGCCAGCACAGGGGACAGCGCTGGACATTGCAGGCTTCGTTTGCAGGTAAGTGGCACATAATGGGCTACTATGCGATGTATGGTAGCAAATTATGCTTCTACATTACCGGGGTATATTGAGGAAGTAAACTCAATCTGGGTATACTTCCTCTTTAACATCAATACCAGATATTCCTGATGTTCACAGTTATCTTTTTTTTCTCCCCTTCTTCTGTCCTGCTGGCTTTTCCATTTGTCAATATATAACCGACTGCTTCAGGGCAGGCAATATATTATGCAATTTTCTTTGCAAAAAAATTTGCTTCATTCTCCCATCAACGCAATCCGTGTTGATGGGGGAATCAATCCTGCAGCACTGTTGTGTTCTGCTGACAAGTAGACTTCCCCACCAGCAGAATACATTGTTTAGTGTTGCTGTCTACAGCCCACGGTATTAATTGTTCAATAAAAAACAGAAAGGCTGGTTGTACATAAGTCAATTGATTGACTTATGTACAACCAGCCAGCCCATACATAAATCAAAATTCAGCCGGTCCCTCCTGAACTAGCTGACTTTCGATCCATGTAACCCCAGCTTAAGTGTCCTCTACTTGTCAAAAATAGCTACCATCTGCCTTATTCTACACAGAAAACTGATTTGTAGACACTATAACCGAGAGTGCCCAATCAAAACTCACTCTATAGAAGTTAGACAAGGTGGATTCTGACTGGTTGCTGCACTAGCGGGCACAATCTGACACTCTGCATTAAAGCTGAGCACTGCAATCCCCCTGCTAGCTGCAAGGGTTACCTGCTCATTGTGCCTAGGGATGATGAATATGGTAATATACTTATCTTATTCCTTACTACACACAGGCTTTCTCCACGCTGCATATACAATTTACTGAGGCCTAGCTTTCCAGCATCATACCATATAGTGCAGAATTAGCAGTCCTGCGTTGTATGGGAGGATACCGAGGGTCATGGGACAGCAGAGCAGAGTGCCGGCTGCCTAGGATAGGCTAAGGATATTGCCCGATTCATCATCACCCTCTGGGAAAAATTAGTACTTAACCCTTCAATTGCAGAGGGAGACCCACTATAAACGTAAAGTTTTCTTATATCCCAGAGTTCAGCTTTAAACTGTGAGTTGTCAGCTTTAAACTTTAAACTGTGAGTTGTATACAGAGTGTACAGCCCCACTCACTCAGTACTTCATCCCCCCTTCCCCAAAAGCTGAGCTGAGTGTACATGTTTATGCTGCACCCGTCATATAGTTTTCCTTAACCACTTCAATACCAGGCACTTAGAACACTTCCCGCCCAGACCAATTTTCAGCTTTCAGTGCTGTTGTGCTTTGAATGCAGTTGCGCAGTTGTGCGACATTGTGCCCAAACAAAATTTTTATCATTTTGTTCCCACAAATAGAGCTTTCTTTTGGTGGTATTTGATCACCCCTGCGGTTTTTATTTTATGCGCTACAAATAAAAAAAGACTGAAAATCTTTGAAAAAAAAAACATTTTTCTTTGTTTCTGTCACAAAACTTTGTATAAGTAAATGTTCTCCTTCACTGATGGGCACTGATGAGGCTAGACTGACGGGCACTGATGAGGCAGTACAGATTGGCACTGATGAGGTGGCACTGATGATGGGGCACATATATGCAGCACTGATAGGCGGCACTGATAAGCAACACTGATGGGCACTGATACATGGCACTGATATGCGGCACTGATGGGCACTCATAGGCGGCACTGCTGGGCACTGATAGGTGGCACTGCTGGGCACTGATAGGTGGCACAGGTGGGCACTGATAGGTGGCACAGGGGGGCACTGGTACATATAGCACTGTTAGGGATGGCACTGGCAGGCATCATATATGGGCACAGTGCCATCCCTACAGTGCACTGTATTGCCCTTACCTGGTGGTCTAGTGGGGGCTCCCTGGTGGTCCTGGTAGGGTTGCCACCTCATCCCTTTAAACCCGAACACATATGAATCACACAGGTTCTGAAGCTACTTTAATGCAGATAAGGCACCAAGTGAGTTTAATTACCACCTTAATCAGCCTCAGAACCTGTGTAATTAATATGTGTTCGGTTTTAAAGAGATGAGGTGGCAACCCTAGGTCCTGGGCGCGCCTCTATGTTGTCTCCCTGGTGGTCCTGTTCAGCTCCCTGGGGTGATCCGGGGTGATCCTGAGGGGGGCTGTGCTGATAAACGTTCAGAGCAGCCCCCCCCCCCCGTCAGGAGAGCAGCCGATCGACTCTCCACTGCTCAGGTCTGCAGACCTAAGCAGAGGAAAAGCCGGTAAACGGATCTTCCTATTTACACAGTGATCAGCCGTGATTGGTCACAGCTGATCTCATGGTATAAGGCTTCCGATGGAAGCCTTTTACCTCGGTCGGTAATGCCGTGGGTCAGACTGACCCACAGCACCACCGATCGCCGCGATGCGTGCGCCCGCGGGCTAACCTGAGGACGTCAATAGATGTCCAGTCAGGAAAAAGAACACCCCGCCGGGACGTCAGGTGACATCATTTGCTGCTCAGTGATTGCAGTATTCTAGTCTGCATCTCCCCAAGGTAATACTTAAAATCTGGCCTGTTGGTGGGTCCTGAGGACTGGAGTTGAGAACCACTGCTCTATGTACTTCTATTGACAATGAAACTTCCAGAACAGAGAGAACTGCTAAACTGGAGTGCGGTGGACATAACAGGGATCACTCCACTTAGAATTGATCATTTGGTTTTGTTTGTATACAGTTAAACTTCAACTTAAACATAACTACCTTTCTAACTGACATCCTTTATCTCTGTGCAATCAAACACTATTAATAGACATCAGTTAATATATATATGACATATATACATGAAAATATACATTGGATAAATAACTTTACAAATATTGTGTTAAATAAAAAAAATGTCAACAGCCACCATTTTATTTTCCAGGGCATTTTATTTCAGAAAATATATCACGGTTATGGGTTCTAAGCCATTTTAGCAAACAAATGCTGAATTTTTAATGTATATGTGAGAAACACCCCTAATCAAGATGGCTGGCCGGGCTTCAGCGACTCCGGGAGCTTACCCAGCGGACTGTGCCCTCTCTGGAAGATTGCGAGCTGTGAACACTATGGAGGAGGCTCAAAGAAAGAGGGAAGGAAGGAAGCAGGGTTGCCAACTGCCAGTAAATTTACTGACAGTTTGTAAAAATCTGTGATTTTTACAACTGTCTGTAAATATTAGTCGGATAATTTGTCATGCTGTGCTGACTTTTTAAGTAAACCAGGCAAATTACTTGATATGGGTATTGTCAGTGTTTCCATGTTGCGTTTAAATATCAATTGTCTTAGTTTTTAATAGTTCTGTTGTTTTCAGGTTGCCAGTAAAAAATGTGCTCTGCCAGTAAATTTTCCATGTTCTGCCAGTAAAAAACGCTGCAGAGGTTGGCAACACTGGAAGGAAGTGATCTCACAGGACTAACAGAAACTGCAAGCAAATGTACATGAAAAATAGTTTCTGGTGTGAATGAACACTGGAAGAGACTGTCTTTCCATTTCATTTTATAACAAAATCTTTCTCCCTCGACATTCTGGCGCCTAAACATTCCTGTTGTAGAGGAGCACAGCTGACAAGCCAAACGGCTCGCGTCGCCAAGCAACCAACGTTCTCTGCTCCCCTGTGTAGGTTGTTAATAAAGCTTGTAGAAAGCCTCGTTGCTGCGCTGAGTGGAGGAAGCCGATTGTGGTAACTAAGGCCGGTGTAAACATGGCGGCGGAGGGAGAGCAGCGTGCAGCCAGTGAGGTGTCTCTGGCCCTGGCCCGGCACCTGAACTGCCTGAACGATGACAACAAGATCACCCGGAGGAGAGCCCTGGCCGCCATCCAGACGGAGGCGGAGGACAAGCGGCTGTCCAGCGGGGCTCTGCAGGAGGTGTTCGGGGAGCTGCTGAGACCTCTGCTCCGGTGCCTGGCGGACCCGATGGAGAAGTGCCGGGAGGTGTCCATCCAGATCCTCACCTACTGTGCCACCAATGTGCCCAGACCTGAGGAGTCCCTTCCCTACCTCATCCCGGCCATCACCCAGCGCCTGGGCCACCAGGAGATCACAGAGCCCTCTGAGGAGCTCCGCCTGGGCCTCAGCCAGCTCCTCACCCTGCTGGTGGAGGTGTGTGGGAGGAAGCTGGGCCCCTACCTGGAGGAGATGGTGAGGATACTACAGAGGACCATCATAGATCCCTTCCCGGAGGTCAAGAAGGAGAGCTGCCGGTGTGCCGCCAACTATGCCAGGACCATACCGGGTAACGTCACCCCTCTACACCACCACCCCCCATCACCCCTTCCAGGAACGCATGCCGAAATGTGTGCTTGCAGGGCCGTTAACCTAAGCGTTCCGGGAAGGTGAGCTTCTGCCTTGTCTTTGGACAGAAGCAGCGAAATGCACATGGCGGTTGCAGGGCCGTGAAGAGCCCATTCACACCAGAAGTTCCATAGCAATGCGCTGCACGTTCCTGTGCGATTTACATGCAGTTCTGAGTAGGGTTACATCAATACCGGTATCATTGTCATTGCTGGTCCTAAGCATTTACACGGGTACTTAAAACTGATCCCTTTGCGGTGCAGTTTGAGCCCATACAAATGGAATGGGCTCAAATCGCACTGCCAAGAATCGCATGTGATTTGAACAGGAATGTGGTGCGATTCCTGTCCGAATCACATGTGGTTTTCACCTCTGCTCTTGTGTGAACCCAGGCTTGTCAAACTGACTTCAGCATGGGTTCACTCAGGAGCGGAGGGGGGGAACAGCATGCGATTCAGATAGAAATCATGCCCCATTCCTGTTCAAATTGCATGCCATTCTTTGCAGTGCGATTTGAGCCTATTCATTTTGTGTAGGCTCAAATCCCACCACAAAGGTAGGTATCGGTACCCAGTAGGGTTGCACTCATACCGTTTTTTATCGGCAAGTACTCGTTGATGCTCAGTACCAATACTTTGCGGTGCAGTTTGCATTAATACAAAAAATAATTGATGCAAATCGCACTGCAAAGAAGTGTGTTTGTGGAAAGGGATTAAAGCGCCATCTAGTCAGTTAAAGTGGTTGTCAAGTCATGACAACCACTTTAACCTACAGGTAAACCTATAATCTGGCTTGTAGGTTCCCTGTATATCTCCTAAACCTGCACAGTTTAGGCAATATAAAATGTACTAGATGTGCCCACGTCATTGGCACATGCGCAGTGAAGAAACGGGCCACATGCGATGGAGTGACGTCGTCGCTGCTCCGGCCAAACACAGCCCCCGAGCAGCGAACCCGGAAGTACCTTGGGGTGGAAGATGTCGGCCCTGTATTCGGAGTTTCGACTCCAATACAGGGCTTCGTTCTAAGGTAAGTATATCATAATGAGCTAGTATGCGGTGCATACTAGCTCATTATGACTCTCTCTTGCAGAGTTTTTTTTTTTTTTGTGACATTACAGCCTCTTTAAAACTCACAGTACATATCTGGTAGAAAATCAGGGCTGCTGGAGGAGGAGTTCCGGGCTGTGGGTATAGGGCGAAATTGATGTAAGTGGGGGGTGGGTGTGGTGGACCACCTCTGCATCTCCTCCAGCCCTGTGAGCACCTTCAGCGGCCCTGATTTCCTACCAGATATGTACTGTGAGTTCTAAACTGCCCACTAGAGGGCGCTTTCCACACACACACCCACATCCGCAGTAGGGGAAACGCACTGCATTCCTGTTCAAATCACATGCGATTCTTTGCAGTGCGATTTGCGCCCATTCATTCTGTATTTACACAACTCGCACTGCAACGTATCCATTTCGGTATCAGGAGCATTTGGGTGAGTGCCAATACTCACTCAAATGCCTGGTATCGGCACCGATACCGGTGCATCCCTAGTATTCAGTATCAGCGAGTACTTGACCAAAAGTATCGTTACTCGCAACACGCCGGTAAAAAGACGATATGGGTGCAACACTTGTTCTGAGCAGTGCGATTTTTAGCCCACTCCTTTTGAATGGGCTGAAATCACACTTTACCAAAAGTACTGCATGCGCTACTTTTGAAAACGTGCGCAACCGGATTGTTGGGTACTTTTGAACCATGTAATCCGGTGCCAGAAAACATGCTGCGTTTGTGCAGTGCTCTCTCAATGCAGTGCTGGAAG
Organism: Glandirana rugosa; assembly: GCA_018402905.1. Taxonomy (NCBI): domain Eukaryota; kingdom Metazoa; phylum Chordata; class Amphibia; order Anura; family Ranidae; genus Glandirana; species Glandirana rugosa. The sequence continues at coordinate 1,077,936 of BLSH010552110.1, read as the reverse complement.
CCCACACAGAGAACAGGTTTCCCACACTGCATTCTGGTGTGAAGGGGCCCTAATTCTTAGGCTGCATTCCCACCAAAGCATTAATGGAACACTGGCAGAAACGTACAATTTGGCACAAACACGCTGAATGCAGCAAAACGCACACTGCAGTCACACCTAAACATTTCAGGAACACGGGTAGAAATGTGCATTTTCACCCCCATCTCTGGAAGCACGCTAAATGCCTGGTAAAAAACGTATATCACACTTTTAGTGCCATTAATTCTTAACCACTTGCCCACTGCGCTATAGCTGAAAGCTAGTTACAGCGTGGTTATCCAGTTCTGGGAGGTCGTCTATTGATGTCCACCCAGAACCCCGCGTCCCCGGGCTGTGATCACTCTGTGATCGGACAAAGCTGATCACATATCAAGGTAAAGGCCAATCACAGCGGCCCTTTACCATGTGATCAGCTGTGTCCAGTCAAATGGCGGTTATCTGCATTTTCTCTCCTCAGCGCTGTCACTGTGTGAGGAAAGGAAAGCCAAGCCGTTAACCGGCTATCCTGTGACGGGGGACATTAAGCCCGGGTTCAGACTAGTGGGATGTCAGAGATCGCATGTGATTCGCACTCGATCATCATTGCCCTTATTATCAGTCAAGGTGGATTTGATTTAAATCAAGTCGATTTAAATCACTGGTAAAAAGGCTTGATTTAAATAATAATTTTTAAAGCGCAACTGTCATCTCTGTCCCGCAGCAAACCCGCTGTTGACTCACCGACAGTCCCATTCACTTTAATGGGACGTCTGGTGATGCGGCAGTGACACAACAAGGTGAGGGACGTGGCGGCAGCAGGTGAGTGGATGCCAGCTAACAGGCGCTGCCATGATGGATCCGAAATGACAGGTGCTCTTTAATTGTAAGGACTAATTTTTGCTGGTAGTTAGAATCTTTAATATTTGCAAACAAGATGGTTTCCTATTTAGAATAATAAGCTGTCAGGTTAGTAAAACAGCGATATCAGAACTGATTCAATCAGACAGTTTGTAGTGTACATAGATTTGCAAAACAATGGGATAAAGGAATATTCCCGAACTTTGTTTTATCTCATGATTACTATGAAATTGTGTGAGTGCATCAATGCAGTGCATGTTATCTCAGCTTTCGGTGCTTGGATTCATTGAATGAGTTTACCAAATCCATCACGGACAGTACTCAATTTTCTCTATTAAAATAAATGTGATTTAAATAAAAAAAAAAATCAGATTTAAAATCATTGATTTTTATCCACCCTGTTATCAGTGCAGCCTCATCAGCGCACATGGGTGCGCTGATGAAGAAGAAAAATTACTTATTTGCAAAATTTTGTAACAGAAACAAAGAGGTTTGTTTTTTTCAAAATTTTCTGCCTTTTATAATTTGTTTAGCAAAAAATAAAAAAATGCAGTGGTGATTAAATGCCAAAAGAGGGCTCTATCTGTCTCAAAAATTGATACAAATGTAATATGGGTACAGTGTTATACCCATATTAATTGTAATTAATTTGTAATTCAAATTGTACAGCACTGAAAGCTGAAAATTGGCCTGGGCAGGAAGCGGGTAAAAGTGTCCAGTAGGCAGGTGGTTAATGACACCCCAAACACTGGTAGCCGTTCCACGACAAAACGCACAAAATGGTCTTGGTTCAGAGCCAAAGGTACAAGAGCTACTTTAGTGCATTTTTTGCGTGTAGGGTAGTCCATTCAAGTGAAAATAGGCTGTCACGAAAAAAGCAATAAGAAAACTTGAAGCGTTGATCCAGTGTGAACGCAGCCTTAATGGCACCACAATCGCGGCTAGCTGTGACGCATCAAAACACATGAGGCTTACTGAGAAAAAAGTGCAGGAACTGCTCCGGTGTGTTTGTCGCACGTAGAATGGGCCGCCGTAAGCTATCGCGCCACAAACGCTTGGGAAAAGAAAAAAAACATGCACATGTGCACAGGGCCTCATTCTGCTGCCACTGATTGTGTGTGTATATGTATGTATGTATGTATGTGTGTGTATTTGTGTGTGTGTGTGTGTATATATATATATATATAGCAGGGGGTAAAGGCATGCTTGATCCCATAGAGAACTGCTGTATACAATTATAGAGATTCAAGAATCCTTGAAAATTCAGGGGGCCAGAACATGGGTTATGGTTGTTTTTCCATGTCCAGGATACGCAGCTGGCACATAAAGCCCCCCCCATAGAAATAAATGGCTGCATGCAGCTTTGCCTTTATGTTGTGGAGATATGAGAATAGCTGTGGTTGAGTATTTGAGCAAAAGACACTGGGCAGGGCTGACACCAATTAGTTAACAAAAATGCTGAACTTAAAGGTTTAGTTCACTTTTTCCTAATTTTTTCCCAAAAAAAACCCCATTGCACTCCAGGATCCCCAGCACATTACACACAGTACCACTGCTCGGCCAGTAAAAATGGTTCTCTGTTTCTCCTCCATATATGTTGGCCGTGCATGTTGTCAGCAGGAAGTGTGGTTGGACATTGGAAGTGCACCCCAAGCAGCTGCTCCAGCTCATTCAAACTATGTATATGCACAGTGTGCTTGCTCCTCTCTAGCAACAGAAGACGGGCCCCTGAGTGCATTTCTGGCAGAAGAACGGTTATTTTTCTGTGCTTGCAGGGTCTTTAAAGGGATAAAACTTGGATAAATTGGCATGTATTGCACAGCTAGACAACACCTAACTGGACAACAGAATTGCTATTGCATCAGTTTAAAAGAAATCTGCTCTTTTTTGTTTCAGACCATTTTCACATGCAGTCGGAATCGCTCATAAAACCTCTTATGCAGACAATATCACATCAGCATTCTAAAGTTCGTGTAGCTGTCATCCAGACAACAGGAGCTGTGATACAGCATGGCAACGGGAAGTCAGTGGACGATGTTCTTTCTCATTTGGCACAGAGACTTTTTGATGATTCACCACAAGTATGTAAAGTAATAATGAAGATCAGTAGCACTTGGCAGTTATGGCCCATCATAGACCCATCTTTGCATGTGCCCACCCCATCTCTCCCTCTCCTCTCTTTGCAGTCAGCACCCCTTTTTCCCTTATGGACTGTTGATAGCCATTCATTTAAAGCTGCACCTGCACATAGCTTAACCATTTGCATTCTCAAGAACTACCCTTATGCCCCCCCCCCCCAGTCCCTCAAAAAAAAAAAAAAGTCTGAATTGGCACTTTCTTACTAGAAGCTCTCGTTGGCAGGGCTCCCTGCCCTCTGTCATCAGAAAATGAATACAAGGAATCTTACAAACTCCATACAGCAATAGACCGTCTCATCAGTGGGTACTAAGATGAAGAGATGAATGGAGTCGTCATGGCAATAGTAAAAAAAAATATATCGCCAGCACATCATAATTAAAGATGCAGATACGACCTTTATTAGTCACCTATGACATTTTGAGGTTACTAAATACTTCTTCCTAAAGCTGCCCATAGATGGATCGAAATTCGTCTGGTTCAGCAGGTACCAGCCAAATTTCAATCCATGTATAGGCACTGTGGTAGTAAAGTCGATCTACTGATCAACTTCTGTACAGACGTCCTGCTGGAAAATTTCCTCTCGATCAGCTCTGCAGGCTAATAGTCAGCAGCTCTGATCTATGTATTCTGACGGTGGGGAAGTCTCCCTGCTGTTAGAATACAATGACACAGTGTGGAGGATTCCCCCCATCCCCTTCGAATGTGTGGATAGGGGAATCGGGTCAGTTCTTTCACGCAACCAGCTGGCTGAACAAAAAACTGACCCATCTATGGCCAGCTTAAGGCTGGGTTCACACTTATGCGAATTGGATGCGAGTTTCTCTGCATCCAATTCACATGATGGGGCTCTTTAATGAAGCTGGTTCACACATCTCCATGACGGCTGCAGAGCGGATTGCACAAGGGTTCTGTGCGTTGCATCTTTGATGCCGGGCCTGAAACGCAGAACAGGGATGCACCGAACCCCTGCTATCAGTCACATCTGTTTTAGAGAGGAAGTAAGCCCTGATGGCTTTTTCTTCCTTTCTTCTCTGCAAAGTAAAGGCATAATGTCTTAGTATGCACAAGCGTGCGCTGGCCGCATCCATTTTCACCCGTCTTTCTTCCGGGCCGCGGACTCCAGCTGTGTGATTGGCCGGAGCCACGTGGCGTCAATCCCACAGATGGTCATGGGAGCCCCTGGTCACCGCACATGCCCCTAAAGAAATCCCACAGGGGGTCGTGCCTTCAGAGCGCATGTGTTGATGGCTTAGCTATAGGTACAAATGTTACGGAGAGGTTTACAACCTCTTTAAGTGTGAACCCAGCCTGTGGCAGCAGTGACAATGAACAGGAAACAAGTACAGAGTTTAAATATACCACAATAACAAATCAGCTAACCCATCCCCTCATAGCAAAATTACTTGAGTCATGCAGGCACAGAGGAGGATTGAACCCATGAGCTTTGATTTTACTGCACGCTTTATGTTTTTCTAAGGGTGGGGTACTCTGGATTTTTATTTGTTGTCAATACTGTCTTGAGATTGTTGGTGGCCTTGGGACGCCAGTTCTTATTAAATGCAGGAGACCCAGTGGGGGTTCCCAGCAATTAATTGCAGGCGGAATCCCCATTGAAAGCAGACAGTCTGCATCCAGGGCTGATTATTTGTAGGTAATCGCCCTTTGATTGATTTACAAGGAGCTTGCACAATTAGCTGGAAGCTGTCTGCCTTCCATTGCTTTGTGTGGCTTTTGCCCACAGCCAATCGCTGGGAACCCTCATTGGATCTCCCACATTTAATCGCTAATGGCCCCGTTCACAAATGTGACAAATGTCCTGTCTTCGTGTTTGATTACGATGTGCTGGTAATATCCTGTTAGTTACAAAGTGGTAGGTAGTAGTGCAGCGCTAAAACTCTGACAAGTAAAAACTCTAGGTTTGCTACTATGAGAAGGACATATATCAGTGTCCCTTTAGTGCAAACTGTAATGTGCCAAATGAACAAAGTATAAATATGGTAGAGAAAGAGTGTGACCCATCACTCCATTTTGATATATAATGGCTGGCCTCCATCCCTGGTATTGGTTGAGTACAAGGAGAGGAAAAATTGGGACTTTAAATTAGGCCAGTCATTAAGTAACACACAGTATAGTGCTGATGATTAGCAAAACGCATGTCCATAATTTATTGATAAAAATAATTAAGTGTACATTACTCTTATATTAAAACCATGATATGTTATACACATAATCCAATCATGTACAGAGACGTACGCAAAACGATTAGTAGTCGTGATATGACACACAATGAATTACTGACCGGATTAAATTTCAGGGTTAAAAAGGAGAGGAACATGAGTTGGTTATGGTCCCTACCTCCGGTCGGTAATATATAGTTTTACCTCACTACCCAGTGTGAGAAAGAGATGGTATAAATATGAAACAAGTAAACCGTGTAATGTCAAACGTGATTTCCCTGTGACTATATACAGGAAGAGTATCATCGTTTGGATCTCAAAAATGAACAGTCTCAAAATCGCGACGTGATGATGGATGGTG
>BLSH010552110.1:1035023-1065430 GCA_018402905.1 Glandirana rugosa | reverse complement strand
CCCCCCCCCCCCCCCCCCCCGGTTTCTTTCCTTCTTCTCCTATTTATCTATGCTGTTCCATGGGAGTGTTTTTTCCTTATGCACTCGTGATTAATATATTCTTTGACATGCTAAATATTTTGTCCCTTGCCATGGTTTCTCTATTTGATGTACAACTGCCTATGGCTTCTATCTGTATATCTGATTGCAGCCTCACATTGTATACTTTAAAACTTTTCAATAAAAATGTATTGAAATAGAAACAAACCTATGAAAATTGGAGTAAAATTGGAATTGTCATCTATAGCAGCCTATCAGTCTGCTTCACATAATCTCTGGGAAGATGATAGGAAACCTAGAAGTTGCTATGTGCAACCACTCCATTGCAGTTAAAATTGTCTTTGCTTAACCACTTGGTGACCAACCTGTCAGGGTGGCTTTTGTGCGCAAGGCCACGTGTGTGTGTTTGTATATGTATGTATGTATCATACATACATACATACATACATACATACATACATAACCAAGAACCTAAGCCAGGGGTGCCCAACAAGTGGCCCGCGGAGCACTCCGGTGTGGCCTGCAACCTCCTGCTCTGGGATGGTGGGTTGGCAAGCCCAGATTGCAGGTTGCCTACCTGCCATCCCAGAGCATCAATGTTGTGAATGAAGCCGGCGGTAGAGGAAACAAGCAGCTGTGGAGCACAACCGCATAAGCCGATGCTTCCTGTATAGTGCCGCCTCCTGTCAGACGGAGTGATACCAAATGCATTCTGCCTGGGACAGCAACAGCTTGCGATACCTGAATAGAATCACAATGTATATCTGGGCATATCTGTTCTGCAGTGGTTACTGGGCTGCTTTCAAACTGATCAGCAGGTGCAGCGCAGTGAACCTGCGAGTTACCTGCACTGAGCCATAGACTTCTGTTATTATCTTCAGGTTTGGTGCGCTTTCAGAAAGGTGCACCACACCTGTAAGATCTAATAGAAGTCTATAGCAAAGTGCAGCTAACCTGCAGAAAAGCCACAGTTGCACTGTGCTGCACCCGCTGTGTGGGTAAACCACAGCGCATCAGAGTGAAAGCAGCCTTAGGCCCCTTTCACACGGTCGGTCTGACCCAATCCTACCCTATATTCACCTCTATGGAGTGACAGATGTAAACAGACTTGTGTCAATTTACACCCACCCACCTCCAATCCGATCCGCTAAAAAAAACAGTAGGGGATCTGTCCCCTTCTGTCTGGGTGGATAAGATCAGATGGCCCAACAATGATACAAATTAGAAAGTCAGGAGTGAAGCCACGACTCCAGGTATGCATACTTGTATCATGTCAGAAAATACTGCAGCCATTGAAGCAGCATGATAGCCAGGCAACTAGCATTTTCACAAGAAAACCTCAGTGTTTATAATTGCCTTACTACAGGTTTATTTCAATAGTTCATTGTTAACCTGGTTGGAGTATAGCGGTATGGGTGTATTTTACACCTGCCTGACAGCTGATGCTTAATCCATGTGACGGACTCCTGGCACCCTGTTGGGTATTTCCGCCAAGAAGCTGCTTCCCAAGCTCTCTGGGACACGAGACCTGCAAGTCTGGCTATAGTTACCCCAATAACTAGGCAACGCCAGCTTTGCAGTAAACCAGAAATGAGAACTGCTTTATTTGAGAAATACACTGAATTTATACACTTGAGAAAGACATTCCCCCCCCCTGATCAGATTACCCTAACAATACAACTGTAACCAAAAATTTGAATTAACATGAACTAATTATCTAATCATTTAACCAGCCTAGGTGACTCAAAGGTTTGACCTTTTAGGTCAGATTTGTTGTCGTTTAGCTCAGAAGACACAATCCACATTATCATAATTCTAAACACAGAACACCTTCACACAATAGCAGGAGACCTCAGTAGCAGACTATTCATCTCCTACATTGTATAGAAACCAATGTGATCAGCTCTTTCAATTAATATGTATAGTTCAGAATCAAATAAACCAGGAATAGTCTTTGTATATTTCATGGGAGATATTGTGGATAAATATTACTGTTCCATTTTAAGTAATCCAAACTACTATTGGTAGTGAGGCAGTTAGGCCCTATACAGGGATCCCAGAGTCTGCGTGTCTTGGGGAGACATGGACTTGAATCCAAAGTAACCTTACAACAAGTAGTGTTCCCTTAAAGTCCAGGGTCCATAATCAGTAGGCAAGAGGCTAGCATTCAGTCCCCTCCAAAAGCCTCTGTCCCAGGTGAATCTGTCACAATCCAAATAACCTTTTATATGCCATTTAATTTGTTAATGTGAATCTCTGCTCATTTATTATCTCTAAATGCAGACAGATTGCTTGTGATTATTGGAAGAAAGTTGGCTTCCAGTGGGAAAGTGAGAATGAAGATGATCTAAAAGACAAGATGGACTTCGGTGACCCCTACCCATCATTCTATCCAGCAGGAGGTGAGACATGATCGCAAGTCAGTACATTTGTTTTAGAATATGCTTATAAGGGATGGAGGTTTGTGTTCCCTTATTTAATTCCATCATGCTTTTTTTTTGTCAGGGTTGGTTTCATTGCACCTTTTTTCTGTTTCAGTGGAAAGACCTGGGCTGGGATGTCGTGAGCTCATCTTCAGAAACCTGTCTAAGATTCTTCCAGCTGTCAGTCATGATATAACAGACTGGGTTGCAGGAACCCGAATTAAAGCAGGTCAGCTACTAGTCATCTTGTTGATGCATGCAGAAGATCATACCACTCAGCACATGGAGCTGGTCCTCAGTACCCTGTACCGATCGTGTCTGGATGAGGAAGAGAAAGTAGTGCACAATGTGAGTAGTATTCTGTATGCTGCAGTAAATTTACAGAAGTGAAGGAAAGATCTGGGGGGTTTGCCCACAGCAGTCAGGCTTTAGCTTTCATCTTGCAAACTGCATGAAGGGTCCTTTCACATGGGCAGTCCACTCGGTGGATTCCGCTTTACTCAGCGGGGGATCACTCCGCTAATCCCCGCTGAGCAGGCAGATGACAGGTCTGTCTCCACTCACTGTGCTGAGACGGACCTGTCAGAGCCCAGCTCTCCTCTATGGAAGATCAGATGAAAACGGACTGCCTGTCTGTTTTCATATGATCCCATCCGATCCGCCAGACGGATGAAAAATTGTGTCTCCATCTGTCTGGATTTGGTGGACGGGATTAGATCGAAAAGCTGACAAACGGACCTGATTGCAAAGCCTGTGTGAAAGGGCCCTATATATAGGGCAACTAGATTATGGGTGCTGTGAGTTTGGATCAATATGGGTCAATATGTCAGAATGGACAAAGCCTACTTTCACTCTGGTTGTATAGTCTTTATCTCATACTACAGCAGCTGCAAGGCATAGAAAGATCATTTTGCTAAGAGCCATGTCTTTATCATCCTCAGTTTACAACATTTGTAGATATCCCATGGGCAGTCAACTGATGATGCCTGTAGACCATTGGGGCACCCGAGCCAAGTCAGAGCTCCGTGTATCCATTCAGACACGGAGCCCCGGCCCTGCCCCCTCTCTCCCCAGATTGGCTGACTGATTTGATTGACAGCCATGGGACACAATGGTGCCGCTGCTGTGTCTCAGCCAATCAGGAGGAGTGTCTGGGACAGCTAAGACACTCGTGGATAATGCTGCAGAGAGAAGGGGCTCAGGTAAGTAATTGGGGGGTGCTGGGGAGGCTGCTACACACAGAAGGTTTTTTTATATTAATGTATAGAATGTGTTAAGATAAAAAAACCTTCTGCCTTTACAACTCCTTTAAGGCATGCATTTAATAGCAATTGTGTTAAGCAAGGAATAGACTGCCAACGCACTGCAAAAGATTTTTAAAAAATGCACACATACCACAATGGATGGTATATGTCTTTTGGCGCTCCACAAAGCATTGTGCCTTGGGCTTTGCTATACTATGAATTAGGGTGCCATTCACAATGAATGGCACTGCAATACACTGCAGGTAAAGTAGGTAAACTGTAATGCAATGTTCTAATGTGCATATTGCCACAATGCACAAGTTTGAAAGGGCCCTGAACATGAACCCTTAACATTTTAACTTTACAGGTAAAACCAAATCTGTATCCTAACTCCCTATCATTAACCACTTCAGCCCCGGGAGGATTTCCCAGTTTTGGACCAGAGCACTTTTGCGATTTGGCACTGCGTCGCTTTAACTGACAATTGCGCGGTCGTGCGACATTGTACCCAAACGAAATTTGTGTAATTTTTTTTTTTATCGGTTTTGGCCAATTTATATTCTTCCTCATATTTTTGATAAAAAAATCGCAATCTGCGTTTATTGATTGGTTTGCGCAAAAGTTGCCGCGTTTACGAATTATGAGAATTCATTTATGGGGTTTTTATTTATTTTTTTACTAGTAATGACGGCGATCTGCGATTTTTATCGGGGCTGCTATATTGCAGTGGACATGTCGGACTATTTTGACACTTTTTTGGGACCATTGGCATTTATACAGTGATCAGTGCTATGAAAATGCACTGATTACTGTGTAAATGCCATTGGCAGTATTGGGGTTAACCTGCAGGGGGCGCTCTAAATGTTAACTGTGTTCCCTCAATGTGTTCTAACTGTATGGGGCTGGGCTGGCTGTGGGGGGGGGGGGGAATGATCACAGCTCCCATACACAGGGAGCCTGTGATCACATCACTTCCCCCTCTCTCAGAACAGAGATCTGTGTTTACATACACATCCGTTCTGTTGCTCCGGATGTGTATGCCGTACCCGCTCTCTGCCCCCCCTGGAACACAGTGAGCGTGCTCACAATACTCATTCTTGCGGCCGCCGTCAGGTGATGGCGTTTCGCGATAATGAGCCAAGTTGCCGCCGTCAAGCCATGTCGGGCGGTCGGCAACTGGTTAAAAGCAGAACAATTGCTAAAGCTTCAACATCTGTAACTTGTGACATGACCTGTCAGACATAAAGAATTAAAAAAAAAAAAAAAAAACAGCAGAGCAGAATGTTAGTCTCTAGAGCTGTTACCATAATGTGCAGATATGCACAGTATAATGGACCAGGAGTGTACAATGCCACATGCAGGGTATACAAAGAAAAGAATTTATAACAGACAGGAAAAGCCATTTTTGACAGAAGAATAAATCCTGCTATCAAATTCTTTAATTATAAGTTTAGTGTCACCTTAAACCCCTAAACCACATGTGTCAAACACAAGGCCTTTGGGCCTAATCCGCCCCTCCAGGCTGTTTTTATGTGGCCCTCACAGCTCTCCTGCAGTTTTCACTCCCCTCGTCTCTCTGCCCCCTCCTTGTCTCAGCAGTTAGTCATAAAAGCAAAGGAGAAGACCTTCAAAAAATACAAGGCTGACGGGTCACTGTCAGTATTCCATCATTACAAGATATATGCAATAAGAAATGTAAGGGTGCAATCAGGGTGGCTAAGATAGAACATGAAAGACACACAGCAGAGGAGAGTAAAAAGAATCCCAAGAAATTATTTAAAGCGAAGTTCCACCCATGTAAAAGTCAACAGCTACAAAAAGTGTAGTTGCTGACTTTTAACAATCAGACACTCACTTGACCCTCGCTCCAGCGATGCGGTCGCCCGAGGGCTCGCTCTTCGCCCTCTCCCCTTGGCGGCACCAGCATCATAAGTGTGGGCAACCGGCTTTGGCTTCAAAGCCGGGCGTGCACTGCGCATGCGCTGCGGCTTGTGACTGGCCGATGTATCTTCTGGGACCTGTGAAGTGTCCCAGAAGATCGCCGAGAGGGAGGGGGGAAGGTGGACTTCCTTCCTGGAGCTGCCGCGCCAGGGGAGGAAGTAGACCTGGGACCCTGTGAAAACGGGGTCTCCCTGGTCACACCCCCCAAAAAAAAGACATGCCAATTGTGGCATTTCTGGGGGTCACTTTCCATTAAAGCGGAAGTTCCACTTTTTGGTGGAACTCTGCTTTAAGTATATAAATGGTAAGAGAGGGAGGTCACATCATATAGGCCCCATAAATAATGATGAAGGGAATCTGGTTACAAAGGATGGAGAGATGGCGAAGGTTTTAAATGTATTCTTCTCCTCAGTATTTACAAGGGAAATGGGGGGCCTCAGTATCCAAAACTACAATGATGGTCCTCGCGACATGCCACAGGAAGCACCCTCATGGCTAACTGAGGATAGAATTAGGAATAGACTTGAAAAAGGCCTCATGCACACAGGATGTTTTTGACTGTTTTACAGCAGCTGTTTTTAGCTGCAGACGTTTTTTTTTCTACAGTCAATAAACCCTCCATCATGTTATCCTATGTGTTCATGAACACAAAGGCTGTTATCAACTGTTTTTAGCAGTGACGATTTTGAGCTGTAAAAAAAACCCCAAGACCAGTGGGTTCTGAGAGACGTTTTTCAGCTCTAAAAACGTTCTAAAGCTCAAAAGCGCAGCTAAACGTCGATCCCCAACGTTTTGGACGTTTTAGATCAATTGAAAAAAAAACAAAAAACGCTGGCCCTTTAAAAACACTGGTAATATAACGCTGGTAAAAGCTGAAAAAAATCACTGATAAGCTACTGACTTTTTTAAGACTTTTTTTTTAACGTCTTGTGTGCATGAAGCCTAATAAGTCACTGGGACCAGATGGCTTGCATCCAAGGGTCCTTAAGGAACTCAGTCAAGTAATTGCCAGACCATTGTTCCTATTTTTTTGGACAGTCTACTGACTGGTATGGCACCAGCTGATTGAAGAAAAGCCAATGTAGCACCAATATATAAAAAAGGACCAATATATATCCCTGGGAACTACAGGCCAGTTAGCCTAACATCAATAATATGCAAGCTCTTGGAGGGAATGATAAGGAATTGTATACAAGATATTTATAATGAAAGCTGTATCATTCGCATTAATCAGCACGGTTTCATGATGAATTGTTCTTGCCAAACCAATCTACTAGCCTTCTATGAGGAGGTGAGCTGCCATCTAGCTAAAGGAAGGCCTGTAGATGTGGAGTATCTGGATTTTGCAAAGGCAATAGATACATTTCGCCATAAATGCTTACCGTACAAATTAAGGTCTGTCGGCATAGATCAGGTGAGTACATGGATTGAAAACTGGTTACAGGGGTGAGTCCAGAGGGTGGGGATAAATGGGGAGTACTCGGAATGGTCCGGTGTGGAAAGTGGGGTTCCCCAAGGTTCTGTCCTGGGACCAATCCTATTTAATTTATTCATAAACGATCTAGAGGATGGGCTAAACAGCTAAAGTTCCATATTTGAGGATGATCCCAAGCTAAGCAGGGCAATAATTTCTTTGCAGGATGTGGAAACCTTGCAAGAAGATCTGAACAAATTAATGGGGTAGTCAACTACATGGCAAATGAGGCTTAATGTGGAAAAATGCAAAATAATGCATTTGGGTGCCAAAAATATGAATGCAATCTACTCACTAGGTGGAGAACGTCTGGGGGAATCTACGATGGAAAAGGACTTGGGGTCCTAGTAGGTGACAGGCTCAGCAATGGAATGCAATGCCAAACTGCTACAAGCAAAGCCAACAAAATGTTGGCATGCATCAAGAAGGGGATCAACTCCAGAGATAAAGCAATAATTCTGACACTCTACAAGACTCTGGTGAGGCCGCACCTGGAGTATGCCGTCCAGTTCTGGGCTCCAGTCCTCAGAAAGGATGTGCTGGAACTGGATAGGGTTCAGAGAAGGGCAACAAAGCTAATTAAAGAGGAAGTAAACCCAGATGTGGTTTACTTCCTCTACATTCCCCTGCAAAGTAGATGCATAATGGGCTACCATGCATTTCATAGTAGCCCATTATGTGTCACTTACCTGCAACCGAAGCCTGCAACTTCCAGCGCTGTCCCCTGTGCTGGCAGCGTCCATCTGCATCCCCTCTTCCTTCCGGGACCGCAATCTCCGGCTCTGTGACTGGCCGGAGTCGCGTGACGTCACTCCCACGCATGCGCGTGGGAGCCCCCAGTCGCGGCACGATCACAGTGAAGAAACGGCGCGGAGGCCGTTCCTTCACTGAGCATGTGCCGAAATTACGTCGGCAAAGCTAATACACTGCATATCTCCTGAACCATGCAGGTTTAGGCGATATGCAGGGCACCTACAGGTAATGCTTATTATAGGCTTACCTGTAGGTTAAAGTGGTTGTCACGAGTTGACAACCACTTTAAGGGTCTGGAGGACCTTAGTTATGAGGAAAGATTACGAGCACTGAACTTCTTCTCTCTGGAGAAGAGACGCTTGAGAGAGGATATGATTTCAATGTACAAATACACAGTAATGGTGACCCCACAATAGGGGCACAACTTTTCCGTGCAAGGGAGCACAAAAAGACACGTGGCCATTCAGTAAAATTTAGAAGAAAGGCGGTTTAACCTCAAAATGTGTAGAGGGTTCTTTATGGTAAGCGCAGTGAGGATGTGGAATTCTCTTCCACAAGCAGTGGTTTCAGCTAGGAGCATAGATAATTTAAAAAATATTTTAGATGGGCACCTAAGGACTACAACATTGAGGGATATACACTGTAATATTGACATAAAAGCACACACATAGGTTGGACTTGACGGACTTATGTCTTTTTTCAACTTTATCAACTATGTAAATTTATTGTATCCATGCAAACGTATTGCGCTGGCATTTGTGATTGTGCTAATTGCATCTTCCTGTATGTGGCTGTGCAGTGGCGTCCTGTTCTATTACGGAACATGGCAGGAGTTTCCCACTTCTGCCTTTCTTAGCTGGGATATACTATACCTGGTACAGCAATTCTTCCCCTTTTCTTTGCAAAACAAAGAAACAATTGCAGTTTGAAAATCTTTGCAAGCAATAGCAAGCACTTCTAACGTTGGCAGATTTATTGATCGGGAGCGCTGCGGGTCATGCTAGAATCGGTCACGGCGCTTTGAATATCTGGTATTTGATTCACAGTACTGCTGGCTTGTATTCAGTTTATGGAAAGTAAAGAAAGATGGTTTTAATTCAACACAGAAAAAAAAACGTTTTATGTGATTTCCGGTGTACCTTTTTCTTGTTCCATTCAATAAACATTAGAAAAAAATGATAACTTGCCTTTTATGACAAATGATACATTTTTAATGCCTAATGTTTGTTCCTGTAAAATAATATTTTAGACATTTATTTAATGAGGGGATTGTAAATCTACTTAAGACATAAAACATTGTGTGCATTTTTCAAGCAACTCTTTAATTAATGGTATTCAAGGTAAAGATGGATGGTAGTGGACATGGTTGGAGCTGGCTTTTGGTGTTTATTCACAAGAAAAAAAAGATTTAATTTATTTAGAGTCCAGGTGTTAAGCATATTTCCTCTGTCAAATCACACAATGACAGTTTGTAAAACTCAGAATGTTTTTCCTAGTGAATGTCTTTAAGACATAAGCTTTAACATGTTTTCGTATGTGGAGGTCTTATGAATGACCGAGTGAGATTTTTTTTCTTTCTTGTTCTGTTCATTGAGGGGCACATGAATTCAGATACAGTTGGGTTATACTGCTTATAGGAGGGACTATAGAAAACTGAATAATCATAAGCCAACTCTCAGTCCAAAAACCCTTCCACCAAGCACGCCTCTGTTTTTTGTTACTGTCCTAGGAAGATGGACCTCTACTTTTTTTTTTTCTAGCTCTGTAGCCACTTTTTGTACTTTGTTTTTATTCATGGACTCTACTTTTAATGACTTCAATCAGGATCCCCTGCTACATCGCTGGTCTCTATAAGGCTATTTTGACATTGGGGCGGTGGGACGGGAGCGGTAAAGCGCCGCTGGTTTCAGCGGCACTTTTCTGCTGTTATAGCGGGGCTATGGCGCAGCTATGCAGTCGGCAGCACGGTGCTTTTAACCCCCACAAGGGGTTAAAAGTGCCGGGGCTCAGTGCTTCCGAGGCAGCGTGCAGCCGATTTGGAAGCGCTGTCCATTAATTTCAGTGTGCTGGTTAAGTTAGTAGCATGACAGATTGTTGTACCAGCACAAGCAATGTTGCTGCGGTGATCTCCCCTGCTGTTCTATTGAATTCTGACAGCGGGAAGGGTTCTTCTCCTGGGAATTGACAAATATAAGTCTTGGTTGGTGGATAATGAAATCTGATACCACCCATCACACTAAAATCATTCCAGATGTCTGCACCATTGGGGGCACATGATTGGCCAAAATTTGTACGTAGTCACTGGCAGTGACTCCTACCTTTCAAGGCAATGATGGGACCTGCAGAATACCAAATATGGCTACTCAAACCATGATTGCACCGCCATCATGCTTTACCACTGGCACAAGAGAGTCCTGGTCATAAGCTTGGGACAGTGTTTGCCACACATAAACAAACATATCTGGTGGTTGGGAACAGTGTGGAGCTTGAGTCATTCTGATTTCCTGTGTCCCTTATTGGACTTCAAGAAATGCATTTTATGGTAACAATAAAATCCTGTTTTTATGGGCTATTTTTTATGTACTCCTTGATTTAAACCATTTGTGTAATCATGTATAGTAGTGTTTTTACTACCTAATTGTATGCATATCTAGGGTTTTTTTTCTGAAAATGTCACCTGGAGCTAATATAGAAGTCGTTTCAGTTTTATATATTTCCATTTTAGAACTAAAAGTGTTTAAAATTCCAGAAAAAAACTTTTTATGGATGGAATCAGGGTTAGAATTCCTGCATAATATATACATATATATATTTTTTTATTGCTATCCAGGGCTCCAATGGATTTCCTTTCATCAACTGCCATTCCTCAGCAATGGTGCTTTCACTAGATGAGAACTGAGGGGAAAATATGGAACAGAGATGCCAGTGGCATGTTGCTGAACTAACCGTTGGCATTGGCAAGCATCTTCAGATGCCTGATACATTTTTACTTCCAGTGTGTCTCTATTGCTCCATCGGCTTGGGCAATTTATTTTTGAAATTTTGACCAGATCTTGAATAGTTGCATTCTGATATGGCCCTTCCCAACCCTGTTTTCCACCATATTGGCCACAAAATGTGAATGGTAAATGGAGAAGATTGGGTCAGGACAAGACAACTATGTGATCCTAAATGTGCTAAAAACTGTCTACATGAACATAGCAGCTACATTAGGCTTGAGACAGGTTCACTTTAATGTAACTACACCCTTCTGACTGTGTAACCAGCATGTCATGAATTTCTACTTTTATTTAGATATCATTTACAAGGCATGTTACAATGTTGTATATTTATATATAGTTGTGTGATGATAATAATCCTAACATTTTATGCAACATCTTGTGTTTTAGAGTATTAAAGCGGCTGAGTTGATTGGAACCTTTGTGAACCCTGAAGTGCTTCTCAAGCTGATCTTGCCAGCACTGCAGAAGTCTCCCTTAGCTTCCCACCTAATGATTCTGGCAGCATTCATCAGAGGGAGTTCTAGAGAGATGCTGACGCCCTATATACATCGTATTGCTGATGGCATCTCCCAGACTGAGATCTGCCAGGGCTCAGAAAAGGTAATGAAATGAAGTGGAACGCAGTGCTTTAGCTATGTATGCTTTAGCTATGTATGATTGTGGTCCGTTGATAACAAATAGCCTTGTCAAGTAAATCTGTGTGTTTGAGTATGGTTAGTATATATTTACTGTGTATGTATGTATGTATGTATGTGTGTGTGTGTGTGTGTGTGTGTGTGTGTGTGTATATATATATATATATATATATATATATATATATATATATATCTGTCTATATACAGCGGGTAAAATAAGCATTGAACACGTCACCATTTTTCTAGGTATATATTTCTAAAGTTGCTATTGACATGAAATTTTCACCACGTCGGGAACAACCCATGCAATCCCTACATACAAAGAAACCAAAACAAATAAGTTCAGAAATTAAGTTATGTGTAATAAAATGGAATGACACAGGGAAAAAGTATTGAACACGCTAACTGTAATTTATTTAATACTTCATACAAAATCCTTTGTTGGTAATGACAGCTACAAGACGCCTCCTGTATGGAGAAACTCCCATATGTTGCTCGGGTGTGATTTTTGGCCTATTCTTCCACACAAACAGTCTTCAAATCTGGAAGGTTCTGTGGGCCTCTTCTATGAACTCTGATCTTTAGTTCTTTTCAAAAGATTTTCTATTGAATTCAAGTCAGGTGTATGCCTGGGCCATTATAGCAGCTTTCCATCGATGCAGCTCACAGGTGTATACCACTCTGCTGTGTATGGCAGGTTTACCAAATCAATTCACTCACTTCCCTCCACGTGCTCTGGTTCTGAACGCCCTACATGCATTCAACAACAATAGCAGTCCAATAGAGAAAAAATGAGCCGGCACTGCTGGACATCGGTTCAATCTTTTTATTCCATCACGATACAGTAAATAGCATAAAGTGGCTTACATGTTTCGGCTTGGAAGCAGCCTTGTTCACAGCATATCAGCATATCTAGCAGCTTTATTTTCTTTCTTTGAAACCAATTGAGAGTTTTCTTGGCTTTGTGTTTGGGATCATTGTCTTACTGAAATGTTCACCCTCGTTTCATCTTCATCATCCTCGTAGGTGACAGCAGATTTTTGTCAAGAATGTCTTGGTACATTTTTCCGTTCATCCTTCCTTCAATGAAGTCTGCCAGTACCATATGCTGAAAAACAGCCCCGCACCATGATGTTCCCACCTCCAAACTTCACTGTTGGTATGGTGTTTTTGGAGTGCTGTGCCATTTGACCTCCAAACGTGGCATCCAAAGAGTTAAATTTTGGTCTCATCTGACCAGACTATATTCTCCCAGTATTTCACAGGCTTGTCTAAATGTTGTGCAGCAAACTTTAAACTAGCTTAAACATGCTTTTTCTTCTGCAATGGACCCTTGCATGATGAGCGTGCATACAGGCCATGGCGGTTGAGTGCATTACTTATTGTCTTCTTTGAAACTATCGTACCTTCCAGGTCTTTCTGAAATTCTCCACAAGTGGCCCTTGGCTCTTGGACAACTCTTCTGATAATTCTTTTCACTCCTCTATCAGAAATCTTGCGAGGAGCACCTGGTTGTGGCTGGTTCATGGTAAATGATGTTCTTTCCACTTCTGGCTTATGACCCCAACAGTGCTCACTGGAACATTCAGAAGTTTAGACAGGGGAGGGCTGGCAGCCTTAGGCCTGGGGGGCAAGTCCAGTCAAGTGGCCCACTGAACCACCGAATCAGCTCACCATCCATGCCCACCTGGTTTTACCGGGTCATCCTAGGCTAGTGGCCAGCAGGCCCCACAGGCCATGGCCATCAGGCCCAATAGGTCATCAGGACCCACAGGCCATGGCCAGCTCCCAGCAGGACCCACAGGCCATATACTGTACTATTCCTGAGACTTGATCCCTCTGTGCAGTGTGGGGACAAGGTCATCCAGTGCCCAGAGTGAAGATGGCAAACTGCGTCCCACCCCCCTGGTGGAGGAGGGAATAGGGCTAATAGTGCCATTATGTTTGTGACATGCTGTGGGGTCACTGGAAGGAAAAAATGCTGCTACGTTGCTGACAGTTTGAAGACTGATTGATAACTATGTCAGTGCCATCCAGTACACTGTGATAAAATGTAGCATGCACCTCTGGGCTGCGCTGCAATGTAAAGGGGCCCCATAGAAAACAGTTGTATTCTATGTGCTCTAGTAGTTACTGGCGTTCTTCCAGTGTGGAAAAACGCCAGTCATCGTACTAGTGTGAATGAGCCCTAATTCGGTAGTATGAGTTAATGATGACTGAAGGGCTGCATGTGTTAGATGAATGATTCTGACAAAACTATTGTATTAGATAAAAGTAAGCTGGGATGGAAAGGGTGTCAGCCCAAGTACATCTGTGGAATGCCCAGAGCTGAGACCAGAGGCTGCAGTGATTTATATGAGGAGAGCAAATGGGTAGAATTACAAAACAGGAGAGAGGATAAAATGAACTACAAACAGATAAGAGGATGGTGCAAGGAGCGTCTGACTTACTGCAAGATTGTACCGGCTGGCGGGAGAGATGTGTACACCGAGGGAGGGGGGATGAAGCAGGAGTGAAATCGGCCTGGAATAAATGAAAGAAACTGATCAGAAACAAAGGTGATGTGTACTGGATGGAGAGCGAGGTTATTGGAGTGAAGAGGAGTTGCAGAAAGTAAGCAGGTGCGGCTGCCTGGAACAGAGGAACAGGAGAATGACAGCTTGAAGTTGCTGGCAGGCCCCTGTAAAGTTTCCTGCTGTGCTGCTCAGTTCTCTGCAGTCTCCAAGCACCACCACCGGGAACTTGAACGTGTTCGGGACTACAATTCCCAAAATGCAGCGCAGCAGCACAGCCAATCGGCGGCCGACTTCCTAAAAAAAAAATGGCAGCAGACAGCGGCCGTTTTTTGAATATAAGTTAGGCAGCCTGGGGGGGAAATTTCCACCTGCCCCCCTGCCCAGCCTGCCCCTGGGTTTAGAAATCCTTCAGTAACCAATGTCATCAGTATGTTTTGCAACAATAAGATTGCGAAGCTCTTGAGAGAGCTCTTTGCTTTTACCCATCGTGAGATGTTTCTTGTGAGTCACCTTGGTAGTGAGAGACATTTTTATAGGCCATCGGTTGAGACAGAACCAGCTGATATTATTTGCACTGACAAGGGGCAGGATTTCCTTCTAATTACTGATAGATTTCAGCTGGTGTCTTGGCTTTCCATGTCTTTTTGCAACTCCCTTTTTTCATGTGGTCGGTGCTTTCCCGTGTCATGCCATTTTTATACACCTAACTTAAAGGGGTTGTAAAGGCAGAAGGGTTTTTTTTATCTTAATGCATTCTATGCATTTAAGAAAAAAAAAAACCTGTGTGTAGCAGTCTCCCCACCACCCCTAATACTTACCTGAGCCCCTTCTCTCTCGTGCATGTCCACGGGTGTCTAAGCCGTCCACACGGAGGCAGTACACATGCGCTACCCCCCCAATCCCAATATATAGAAGTACTAGATATGCAGGGTTCCAGCTGGGAGGCAGAGGTAAGAACTTTACTGTGCCAGCTATTTTATCAGCTCCATTGATTAAAGCCCAATTCCTGGCAAAATTAATACTTTTCCCATCTCACCCATCCAGCTGCCAGATGTTTGTTAGCCCTTGCTAGACAGTCCCCAGCACTCCTTTTCTGGATCCTTAGAGGGCCCCTCTACTAGTCAGCCTAGTGGGAATTGTCCATGTCAGGCAGGCAGTGGCATGGACACCCAGAAGTAGAACCCACCCAAGAAGTAAATCGAGAGAAGGACTCAATGCTGGATTTACTCACTTCACTTGGTATGTAAATTGGGATTTTGGGAGGCTTTTTTTTGCGAGGTGGGAGGGGGTTTACATTTTAGAGTTGGGCTTTAAAGTGTATATAAACCCCAAAATAAAGAATATTTGCATTGCAGGCCACGGCCCCTAAACTCCTGGAGCATAATCATGTTATATTTTTACATACTGCTTGGAAATGTGGCTCCTATAATGAAAGGCTTACCTTTTCAAATAGCATGGTCATAAAAGGGCTCTCAATTTTGAGTGTAACTCACAGTAATCGGCTTCCTCCTGAATCTTGTCGACATTTGGAGGCACTTGTTGTTGCTCCTGTTGTACTTTGCATTCTCCATTTTTTATGGTGAGTCGCTGCTGTTTTCTGAAGCCCTAATTAGGCACCCTAGGATGGTAGATAAATCCCCACCTGGCAAACATTTGGCCATCTGTTGCAACATTTACTCCAGTTGCCATCCTTAGTCATTGAATTTGTTTAATTTCTAATAAACAGCTTGAGGAAACAAACATCTTTTTATCTGTAAAATTATGGTGAGAAAGAAGACTCCCTTGCACATATTTTTCTACCTGTATACTATATAAAAGTAAACTATATAAAAAATCTTAAAGTGGATTTGAACTAAAAAAAAAAAAAAAAAATTGATTTTTATGCCAGCAACCTTATTGGTCTCTTCTGCTCTGTCATGAGTGTTTGTCTCTGCCTGTCGGCATTTTATTATTTTTTGCATGCACTGCTAAGTGTACATTTACAACACTTCTGTGTACCGTGATGACGTGACTTCCGTGTGCATGCGTGGGAGTAACGCCTTTACAGTCCAGCACGGCTGTATGCAGCCGTAATTGTGTGTGTGTGTGTACCTGTGCATGCCTATATTCCGTATTTCCCCCAAATGCAAAGTGTGCAGCATTTAGGATTGTTTCACACTGGTATTACTGCCCTCTGAAAAGTGATCTGCTTTTCAGAGGATGGTATTGCAGCAGCTGGCAAGTGTTTTGTGTTTTTTTTTTTTATTTATTTTTTTTTACCTTTCTTTTTTCTAATTGCTGAACAGCTGGGCCATGCCGCAACTGCAGGCCAAGCGATGCCATCTTTCAAACTCTGAAGCCTGAGTTAGTGTTGCTAAACCCAGGACCCTGCATTCACTATATCTGGTCTCCCACAGTACACAGAACATGAAAATGCAATTATTTTAGTAAATATAAACAGCTAAATACCTTTTCTCATCAACCGTATATAGCAGTCTTGTGACTTCTATCAGTGTCCAGTTAAAGCTTGTAGGAGGAGTTTTCATTCTACTCTGACGATCCTATGAGGCTGCAGGACCCCTGACCCTCTGTCTGGACAGTCCTGTGGCGATCACATGCACCCTCCCAAGAAAAAAAAAAACTCTCTAGAGATGCACACTAAATTGAGCATGTGCACAGTGACTCCAAGGCGCTCTGTCTTATCAAGAGATGGTTAGGGGACAGTGGAAGAAGGGGAGGATCAGAAAAGACAGGATCAAACAGCCTTTTTACACAATGCGGAGGATTAACCCCTTGGTTTCCACATTGAGTATAAATGGCATGCTTTACTGCATATACAGACTGATTTTACTGTTGTGGGTTTAGAAACACTTTAAACATGCTGCTGCTACAAAGAAAGCAGCTTTTCATCACCCCCGGCCGCCAGTGTGAAAATCCCTTATAGAAATATAGCGACATTGCCATTCACTTGTATTGGCGACTTCTTGGCACTTGTGACTCCATGGGTATTTTATGCTTTAGGACTTCGGTGCTAATAAATGTCTGTGTGCATGAGGCTTCGTGTTTAATGCACATTTTACTATAAATTAACTTGTCTTTCCTTTTCTTCTTCTTTTTCTTTCGTAGCATTGGTGACAGAGCCAGTGCCTTCCAGCTGCCTCCTGGGAAAGCTGCATCACCAGTGCCTCCCAGGGGGTTTTCATAGTCAAACTGTGAGATCTATGGTTTTAGCAACATGAATTTTAGAAACATAAGCATCATTGAACCAAATCTCATACGGCGGTGGTCTGGTACAAAAAAAAAAAGGAAAAAGAAGCATGCACCAAGACTTTTTTTATTATTATTATTTATATGTTGGGTACAGAGTAGGTGCAGAACCAACAAAATGGAGTGTGCAAAACCAATAAAAAATAGGCATATAAATTAAAGTGGAACTTCATTTTCTCAGTCAACATTGACTATTTTTAAAGTGGTTGTAAACCCTGTTACACCACTTTTACCTACAGATAAGCCTATAGTAAGGATTACCTGTAGGTACCGTGAATACGCACTAAAGAAATGGCCCGATGGTGCAGTTTCTTCAGTACCTGTGCCGTGACTTCATTGCGGCTCTGGCCAATCACGGCGCTGGAACCCGCAAGAAGCTCCAGGGAGACATGTCACCGGTCACATCGGTGTGCGGGGACTGTTGCAGGAGCTTCGATCTAAGGTAAGTATTTCATAATGATAGCCTTTGTCTTGCAGTTTTTTTTGTTTTGTTTTTTTGGGAGTTTACAACCACTTTAATCCTTGTGCTACTAGCTTGAATAGATAGATGGGCAAAGTATATCATATTTAATTGTTTTAAACTTTTTGTTTTAACATTTGTTCAGTCGCTTTCTAGTTTCCATGCCTAGGCAAATTATGCCATATATCCCAGGAATCTTCAGGAGGGTAGGAGGTGTTTTCTCAGCTTGGCACACCCTCCTACCAGCATGCTTCAGCTAAGGGCAGATGGATTCCAGGAAGTAAATGCTACATAAATCTTTTGCCCTTGTTTTTCAAAGTGATATCTCAGCAAAATAAAACACGGAGACATGGATGGGTGGGGGAGTTTGCTTTGAATATTAAAAATGCAATAGCATTTTTAGTTGTGCTCAGATGCAGTGTAGTAGCGCTTTTAATCAACATTTTTCCCTAAAAATAAGCCACATAGAAATTGTGGGTATTTTTGCTTCCCTCTTCATGTCCCAGAAGCTCATGTTGCACACCACCTAATGTAAAATATATAAAACATCCAATATGAAGTGTGATATCCCCTTATAGTGACCACATCAGGTGTATAGACTCCAAATCTCAAGTGCTAATATCTCATACTACAACATATTGCTGAGGGTTTTAAGAAATTGTTGGGTGGTTTATCCCTCCAGCATTTACCAAAAAAGTGAAATCTGTTTTGTGTGGACTGACCTTTTATATCCTCTAACTGGTATATTCTTGTTTGCATTATCAAGCTGGTTTTCCTTAAAAAAAAAAAAAAAAAAATATTGTTCCTTGCAGCATAATCTCCGGAGAACATGACAATGTCTTCTATTGTTTACCAGACAATAATTGCAGCAATTTCCAACCTGTTGATGTATAAGATGATTAACAATGTATTTTGTGTATACGTTCTCATGATGTGAATAAAACAAACACACCACACTGTAATTGAGCCCACTTTTGGCCTGATGTAACTGGGAATATCTCCCCCAATATGGTGCTGATGATTGACTGTCCATAGACACAGGCTAATCCTGCCTGACAGCACAGTTTTATGAACTAGCCCAGTCACATCAAGAAATCAAAATTACCATTTTATAATGATACACTGTCAGTAGTCCATGTCATTGCAGTCCTTGAGTGCTGTGATCTTCCTGTAATACCTGGATAAGAACTTTATGAATTGGATTATTCCCAGGTGTTTGCCTCTGTATTATGCACCTGTCAGCTGAGCGAGCGAAATGTGATACGGAGACTTCAAAGCCATTTTCTTCTATGCATTCTTTTTCACAATTCTGTTTAAAGAGAACATGTCCTAAATAGGCTTTTAGCAAAATGTAACTATCCTAAAATTATCATAACCTATCTAGTCCCCCACGCTGTACTGTCAGCTCTTCTCTTTGGACAGTGATTTATGTATATACTTAGAGACTTATTTCAAGGATATTTGCACCTTTAGTGCAGTTGTCATTTTTGTCTCCATGCACACAAATGTTTTTTTAAGCTAAAAAATTCTGGAAAAATCACTGGATAAAAAATGCTGGTAATAGCTTTTTGTAGTAGCGTTTTAGGGGCATTAGCATTTTACTGGCATTTTTGCAGTCAAAGGGGGAAAAAAATTAAACAGCGTTTAGGAGCATTTGTGCTAGGAAAAATGCTCCAGTAAATTCTCTACAAAAACTATTTTATTTTTTTGCTCCTAGACGCTGAAGCTCAAAGAATGCTAATAGCCTAAAGTAGTGTCCATGGACACATACAATAACACTATTTAGCTTCTAGGAGCTAGTGTGCATGGAGCCTCATACAACTCTCCAGCTATAATACTTGTCTTCCTCCTGACAACGTTCAGTTTTCATTTAATATTATTATACAGGATTTATATAGCACCAACAGTTTGCAAAGTGCTTTTAGAATAAAGGGAGGCGGTACAGTTACAATCCAATTCAATACAAAGAGGTTCAGGGAGCATTGCTTTTGAGAGTTTACAAGGGAAGGTCAAGTGATACAAGAAGTAATAACTGTGAAGGAAGAGCTGACGGAGAAGTTAACGTGGTTATAAAACCGAAACATTTTTTACCTTCATGTATACCCTGCATTAAAGCGATATTGTTTGTTTTTTTTGTTTTTTTTTCTAAGATGACAAACCTGTTATACTTGCTTGCTCTGTGCAATGGTTTTGCACAGAGCAGGCCAGGTCCTCCCCTTCTTGGCTCCCACGCTGACGCAACTGGCCCCACCCTCCTGCCAGGTGCCCCCACAGCAAGCAGCTTGCTGTGGGGGCACCCAAGCAGGCGAGCTCCCGAGCCACAGCTCTGTGTGTCCATTCACACATTGGCCCCGTCTCCTGACTGAATCACTGGCTGTGATTGACAGCAGCGGGAGCCATTGGCTGCTGCCAAAAGCCAATCAGGAGTGCGAGTCCCCAGAGAGCCAAGGTTATCGTGGACATTGCTGGATCGAGAGGGGGCTCTGGTAAGTATTGGGGGGGCTGCCGCACATAAAAAGCCTTGTTCCTTTACAACCACTTTAAGGTAAAAAATGTTTTTTGTAGTTTTCTGTTCTCCCCCCATTCTCTGTGTGAAGAGGAAGAGAGGGATGAAAAGATCCAGTGCTGTGCACGGCTGCATTTCTTCTCTCCCTCTTCTCACTGGGACTCAGCAGCTGCAGGAGCCATTGGCTCCTGCTGCTGGCAATCAAATGCAGTGAATATTAAGCAGGGGGCAGGGCTAAGCACCACTGCATGTGTCTATGGACTGCGGGTCCATAGACGCACACAGCTCGGGAGCGAGCATGCACTGTGTGCCCCCATAGCAAGTGGAAGAACAAATTGAATAAAATGTATTGTCATTTATTAGTACAGAAAGTTTGAAAACTATAAGGGGCATACATACAATGTCATAAAAGTGAGCATACAGTAATACAAAAAAATGACACTGAGACAAGACAAAGACACTAACGCATTTTGGGATTCCTTCTTCAGAGATGTCATGAATAACAGCGCAGATAATTTTCTAAAAGCCAAGTATAAGCATCAGTATATAGAGTTTTATAGGTATATGCGAATAATTCAATCCAAGCATGGTATTGCACTGACCAGGTAATGAAGGTTGCATCAGAGGTGTATGTCACTGTACTTTAAAACCCTGAGGACATGGGCCGAGGATTGCACTGACAACTTTTATGACATTGTATGCATGTCCCTTTATGGTTTTTAAACTTTCCGTATTAATGAATGACAATACATTTTATTTAATTTGTACTTTATTTAGTGTCGCTATATAATACTTTCTTCTTGCACATATACAGGGATAATGACATTTTACTCACTGTAGCCATATCTATTCATAAATCATAGCAAGTGGATTTCTATGGGAGCACATGAAGAGGAAGAGCCAATATCGGTGGCGGGGGACCCCAGAAGAGGAGGTTTGGGGCCGCTCTGTGCAAAACCATTACACAGAGCAGGTGAGTAGAATATGGTTATTTTAAAAAAGACAAAAGAACCTTTAATAACACTTTAAAAGTACAGTTTATTACGTGGAGGCAGGATAGGCCTCCCATAGGAGATTAGTTTCAGGGATTACCTAACTGTGGACAGAGAAGAAGAAAGTCAGACAGATTGAAGTAGGGAGCTCCAAAGGATGAGAGAGGTCCTGGAGGTGACCATGGGAAAAGGACAGGCTTAAAGAGTGAGGAGGTTTTGGGAAGAGCAAAGAGGACAGTTTGGGTGATATTTTGAGATGAGTTTGGTGATGTAGCTTGAGGCAAAGTTGTGTATGGCTATGTATGATAGAGTTAGTATTTTGAATGTTCTCAACACTCACTTGCTGCACTATATCAAGAGATGGAGTAGTATTTTTAATTCTAAACTGTTAATACACTGTAAGATTTCTCTTTTCCAATCCCATGGAAAGAACATGAGAACCACTTTATTCCCCTCCTGCTGGCTATTGTATTCTGACACTTATGGGTACCACGGCTGTCAGAATGCCTAAACAGTGGCTGTATCTGGTTGGGTGTTGGAAGCTGTTCCTTCAAAAGTTTTCCATCCGGATTCTTTGATTTTCAGATCAAAGAATGTCCGGTAGGAGCTGTGCCACCCAGGGATCAAATTTTTACTCAGTGTATGGCTGCTGTCCTGATTTGGACTACAAACACTCTCTTCATTTCCATTATAGAGGAGGTGTCCTGTAGTATACAGAAGATAATTAGGAAGGCTGATTACATTGAAATTAAAAGTTTAGTTCAATGCATAGGAAATTGCAAGAATACTTGATATTTGATAGGACCAAAATGTATTTTTCTGCACTTCGCTTAAAAAAAGAAAACTGATGCCATTCCAAGGTTTAGTAAGCTGCAGCATATTAAATATCTGTAGCTGGTTAATATGCTGTAAGATCTTAAAACCATTTAAAGTCACATTGCAGCTATTAAAGAAGAGCAAAAAAACAAAACCCTGCAAGACAATCGCATAATGTGTTAGTATGCATTGCATACTAACACATTATGAAATCCTTACCTTAGAACGAGGCCCCCAATGCCCGACTCGGTCAGCGCTGAGGGAGCTGACATGATGTCCATTTTCTTTCTTCCGGGTTCGTGGCTCTGTCGCTGTGAGTGTCCGGAACCGCAAGACGTCATTCCTGCGCATGCGCCCTGGAGTTCTTCTTTCTGGCAAGGAGCTCTGATTTTCCGGCAGCCTCCGACGGATCTTCAGAGCCCATGCGCAACTGACTATAGCAGCTGCATGCAGAGTGAATATCTCCTATACCATACAGGTTTAAGAGATATTAATTTTACCTACAGGTAAGCCTTTATTATAGGCTTACCTGTAGGTAAAAATCACATTTCAGGGTATACAACCGCTTTAATATAAGGACACTTGCCTGTCCAGGTCTCCCATGATGTCGGCACCCCTAGCCAATTCCTCAATCGGGATGGGAGGAAGCATCTTCACTAAAGGAAACCGCCTGTTTGCTAATCTTGCTGCGCTTACTGAAAGGTCCTGCTGTCGCCTGGGACCTGTGTCTCCCACAGAAGGCAGCGGAGAGGGAAGAAGGGACCAGAAATTTTGTAGATCGCCGTACGGCGATCTTACCCGGAAGTGGGAGCGGGTACCTGGTTTTGACAAGTATCCACCCCCAAAAAAAAAGTGCCAAATGTGGCAGTGGAGTGGGGGAGGGTGCAAACAAGCAAAGCTTCCCCTTTTTGGGTGGAGCTCCGCTTGAAAGCAGTATTAAATCCAATAGCAAACATTCATTACATTGCAGCTTACCAATTCTTAGATGTGATGGCTGCATTCATTTTCTTTTTTATGATTTCTTTCTTCTATTTTCATCTGGTGATCCAGCCAGTAAGTATGTTTTTCAAAAGAACAAGTTGTCCTGCAGATGAATTGGTTTACAGGGATAAGACAAACCATTTACCACTGGCAGCAGTGGCAGGGGTGCTTACGATAGTCAGTTTTTACCTATTTGTGGAAAACCTTTATCCCAGAAGGAAAAATACAATTAGCTCTAACTGATTATAAAGTATTACCTGGAGTTTGGCTTCAATTTGTTAGTATTTTGCAATCGGCTAGTACATGTAACATTCCCCTACCCCCAGACTGACAATGCCACTGTCTAACTGTGCCCCCTGTGCTCATTCATCCAGAGTGGGGGCACTCCAATACAGGACGTGTGTTACTGGTCAGATCACCAAATGAAAACGGAGGGAAAAAAAGTCTACAGCCACCACATCTGCTGTAATGATTGGTAAGCTGCAATATATACATACATTTTTGGTTTTGGGTTTAATACCACTTTAAAGCGGTAGTCAAGGTAACCCAAAAAAAAAAAAGGGTCCCTCTCCAGGTTTAAGCCATAATGTGCTAATATGCACTGCCTACTAACACATTATGTTAGACTTGCCCTGTCACCTCTGACAGGGGTTTCATCTTCACCTGGTGGTCTTCCAGGTTTGCGAGCTCCGGCCATCTGGTTGGCTGGAGCTGTGATGATGTCACTCGTGTACATGCACGTCGGAGCCTGGCTTGGCACAGAGTTTTGAAGGAATGGCATGGTATACTGTACCTTCAGAATGCATGCACAGGTGACCTCACCTGCTGCTGCTTGCTGGAATATCTCTTGAACGGTGCACATTTAGGAGATATTCATTTTATCATTTTACACCCAGGTAATCTTTATTATAAGCCTACCTGTAAGTAAAAATGGCACAAGAGGGTTTACTACCACTTTAAGTTAGCAGATTCTTAGTTTCTTGTGTGTGTGTGTGTGTGTGTGTGTGTGTGTGTATATATATATATAATATATATATTTTTTTTTTTATAGAGATTTGCTTGTCTCGAGTGTCTGAGACGTACTTGGTCCAGCAAGGCGCTGGAAAATGAAATGGTTGTAGAACTACTTAATGCATTTGTTATGCATTGGCTAGCAGAATTACTAAGATCACACGAGCCACAGGGAATCGGCAGCTGCGCTGGTGTAACGTGAGCATTAGCAACTCCATCATAAACTAATGTAACTGGAGAAGATAGGTAGGAGAGACCTAACCAGACTTCACAGCTACCGGCTAATCTACATGGCGTCTCATGTCTGATAACCATCTAGAGATGCCAAGTGGTGTGAACATAGATTGCATCTATGAGCATTAACCTTCAGTTATTAAATGTTTGTATATTTCCAAGCTAGATGCTTATAGTTAGCACCTTCGCTGAGAATTTTTTTTTTGGGGGTAACCCATAAAACCCCCCTCCCCCAGTCACAAAGCACCTCCTTCTCTTCCCCTCTGTGTGCTGACCCCCTTTTCCCTCCCCTATCTCTTTAAATGATCCCATTTATTTAAAAGCCAAACACCCCCCATCACCCCTACTACCTGTTAAATGACATATATACAGGGAGTGCAGAATTATTAGGCAAGTTGTATTTTTGAGGAATAATTTTATTATTGAACAACAACCATGTTCTCAATGATTCCAAAAACTCATTAATATCAAAGCTGAATATTTTTGGAAGTAGTTTTTAGTTTGTTTTTAGTTGTAGCTATTTTAGGAGGATATCTGTGTGTGCAGGTGACTATTACTGTGCATAATTATTAGGCAACTTAACAAAAAACAAATATATACCCATTTCAATTATTTATTTTCAGCAGTGAAACCAATATAACATCTCAAAATTCATATACATTTCTGACATTCAAAAACAAAACAAAAACAAATCAGTGACCAATATAGCCACCTTTCTTTGCAAGGACACTCAAAAGCCTGCCATCCATGGATTCTGTCAGTGTTTTGATCTGTTCACCATCAACATTGCGTGCAGCAGCAACCACAGCCTCCCAGACACTGTCTGCCAGTGACATTTTTATAAAGTTTAATTTTATACTGATAGCAGCAAGAGGGAGGCGGGCGGAGTCACAGATACAGACTCTGAGCTGATAGGCCGAGAGGGATGGGGTGAGGGGGAGAGAGCAGAGCTGCGCATGACGGAGGCGCATAACCTGACCACGGTAGTCAGGGCTCAGCAGCCATGATTATCGCGGTCAGGACACATAGGGGGACACGGGAAATGGCAGTATCAGCCAGGTTTTTTACAGCTTAGAAAGGGGCAGACTAGACAGCAGAAGCACCGTGCTGTTTAATCTGCTATAAGGGAGCAGGATCTCCCCCTTTTTTTTCCCTTTGGTTTACTAACACTATAAAGCAGGTTTCTGTGCACAAAATATTTGTGGCACTGACAATAGTTTATCTAGCCCACTGCCTCCCTGTCTTCCAAAAATGAGACTTGTTTAAATTACCCAGTTAAAACAAATAATTCCAACAAGCATGTAGGGAGTGTTGGGCTTCCTTATTAGCAAGTTTAGTATACTTCTCACAGACCCTTCTAATCTTTATAACCATCCTTGTAGAGCTCCATCAATCCCTGGCCCTTAAAATAAGTCACACTATGAATTTTATGATAAACTTTATTAAAGTGGTTGTAAAGACTGAAGGTTTTTTACCTTCATGCATTCTATTCATGAAGGTAAAAAAACCTTCCGTGTGCAGCCCCCCCCCCAATACATACTTGCCTAATCCCCATCTCGATCCAGCGATGTGCACAAGAGCCGAGGCACTCCCAGATCTCTCCCTCCTTATTGACTGAGATGCAGAAGCTATGGGCTCCCGCTGCTGTCAATCACAGCCAGGGAGCATGGGGCAGGGCTGAGCCACACTCTCTCTGTATGGACACAGAGAGCCAACTCAGGAGCCGCAGATGACTTGAGAAGAGGAGGATTAGGGCTTCTCTGTACAAAAGCGTTGCACATAGCAGGTTAGTGTACAAGAAAAAAATCTCCCAATATATGGGATTATAGCAGTCCAAAATGGAAAGGTAAAGTTATGTGTAGACAAGAAGTATAACAAATTTATTAACTCATTTTAAAAACTGACCTACAACAAGAAAATGCTGGTGTGCAATAAAAAAAAGCCACAGGTCCACAACAAAGATGCGTATATTAGCATGATGGTATAAGCATATTACAGCTGAGCGACAACTGCTGCAAATCGTAAAAGGAGTTTTATGATTTGCAGCAGTTTCGCTCAGCTGTAATATGCTTACACCATCATGCTAATATACACATATTTGTTGTGTACCTATGGATTTTTTTATTGCACACAGCATTTTTCTTGTTGTATGTCCATTTTTAAAATGTATTAATACATTTATTATACTTTTTATATATACTTTTTTCTACACATGACTTTACCTTTCCATTTTGGGCCGCTATAATCCCATATATTGGGGGATTTTTTCTCTATAGTTCTATTAGGGTTGATGGCAATTGCCCCTACAGCCATACCCCCTCACTTCTATATAGCAGGTAAGTATGACATGCTTGTGGTTTTGGTTTTGTTTTTTATAAATATTTCCTTTACAAACCCCATAAAGGCTGAGTTCACCTTTTAAGAAAAAATAATAAATACACATTTTTGCAGAAAAGAAATCAGTGGATTGCAGGTGCAATATCAGGCTCCTACAGACAGTTACTCCAGCTTTCTTGCCCATACCTCCTGTATGGGCTTGCTGGAGAAAATTAAAATGTCAATGAACTATGAGGGTACTCATCAGCGCCCTCATAGTCCATTGAGAACTACAAGCCAACTCCCGCGGTGGAACACGGCACTTGTAGTTTCTTCATTCACAAGTTCCTGTGAATGAAGAACATGGCATTGCAGGAGAAATCCCACATAGCCGTGACATTTTTAAAAGGTGTCAGTGGATGTGGGAAAGGGGGTCCCCCTGCCTGCTGTCACAGGGGAAGAAATATGGGGGGGGGGTGGATGGGGCAGAAGCTGGAACATGTTGCATATTACACCCTAAATATGGATGCAATATATTCCAAAGGTGAACATAGCCTTAAGCCCCAGTTCACGCTAGAATGTGGTGCGGGAAACGCGAAATTCATGCCCATTTCTGGCACCACTGCCCTTGTGATCTAACCTGGTTGTCAGTGCAATCTTAACATCACCCCAAATGCATGACGCAAACTCTGTGTGTTTTGCCTGCACCAGAGTACACGGTACAAAATGACCATGCGATCTGGTTGCAATGCTTTTATGAAATTGCTGTATGCATGACTTTGGTGCGGATGCAGTGCAATTTTAACCCATTTTAAAGAATGGGCTCATATCGAACCGCACTGAATCACATCCGGATTGTACAGGAATGCAGTGCGGCTACCGTGTGATTCACATGTGAACCAAGGCTTTAACCACTCCTGTTTTTCCCAGTATAAACTGACTCCGTCTGTAGGGTTCTGCTGCTTTTTTTTATTGTTGCTTTACAATGAAAATGTTTCTTAAATGTGTATTTCTCATACTGTAGTTCTACGTTTTTTTTAAGCCCTCATAAATGTGTCTGTGCAGGCTAATCTTAAGTGTCCATCTTTGGCCATTTGAAAGGTATGCTTGGTATGTGATGACTGAGAAGTATCATTTTATGGTTTAATCAGCAAGCTATTAGGTCAGAATATCTATATTTCTCATCTGTACTTGCTAACAATGGACCTATTTCTGTCTAATGTGTCTTTAATTTGACAGGTACTGTACCTGGAGCAGTTGCTGTGCTGCCTGCAGTCCTTGATTAGCATATGCCAGCAGGACTGTACAGACATCAGCCTGCATTGTATGAAAGTACTGATAACAATATTGGCTAGCCCGGCTTCTGAAAACCTCTATGAAAAGGTAATGCAATCTCCAGAGTCTGTCTGCTTTTTTACTACCCACTTAACCCTGTATCTCCATATCCTACAGTCTACTCCCACACATTCTTCATTAGTGTATGTTCTGAATTATGCTAAGGTGGAGGCTTAACAGGTCAAGTGTGAATTGTACATGTATACTAGAGAGGGGAACTTA
This sequence comes from Glandirana rugosa, assembly GCA_018402905.1. NCBI lineage: Eukaryota > Metazoa > Chordata > Amphibia > Anura > Ranidae > Glandirana > Glandirana rugosa. The sequence continues at coordinate 1,037,284 of BLSH010552110.1, read as the reverse complement.
TTTTGAGAAAATGGACTTTTCAGGTACAGATAATATAAAGTATACAATTTTATTAATTACGTTAAAAACATATTCTGATGTAATAATAGAAAATAGCAGACATAATAAAAAATCTACTACTGAGACGAACACTGGTATTGAGACCCCTAATGTTAAGAATGCAATATACAGAGGCACTGTAATGCACTTTGCAATTCCATAAGATGTTCCTCTGTTCAAGGGGTTCACTTGGTTCTCTCAGTACAATTCCTACATGTTTCCCAAACCCCAGTCCGCTTCCTCAGGAGCTTTGTTCAATGCTATCAGACAAAATATACCTGCATTAAAAACAATCACATATAACCATCACACGCAACTTCCTATCATAGGTATGGTACATCATTGGTAATCCACTATGGCCACCCACCCGCGCCTCTCTGTGTAGGCACCCTCACATGTATACACCTATTAGTGTACATTTATACTGTATGTTTGTTGCCCTTTATTGGTAAGCCTAGCCAGTCTTTAATTGTGTGTGTGTGTGTGTGTTATTGTTCCTAATAATTCATGTAGTGTCAAGATTCTATTTCTGTAAAGTGTAAAAATTATAGTCTTTATGTGTACCTGAAGCCAAATTCTGTATCTTTACATAGCATAACATAACTTTCCAAGTAATCCATATAGTGATAGTGCATAGAAACCAGATCAAGCCTGGTCACCATGCACCCTTCCCCTTTTAAGGGGCACAAACAATCCATTGATGAGCAGATCTAGACTTCTCCAATGCAGAGGGTTCCTGTGCACAGTTGCCTGGTGCGCTCAGATGACACACATCGCACTTGTATGGGTGTGCAGCCCCTTTAGGATCACTCGTGTGGTCGCAGCAGCAGCCAGCTGGCAGTACATAAAACCTTACTGCTCGGACGTGCTGACGTCACTAGGCCCTGCCTCCCAAGGTGACCAGGCTTACACTGGTACCAGCAGATGGATCTGGTTTCTATGCACTAGCACTTTATTACTATATGGATTTCTTGGAAAGTTATGTTTACATACTGCTTGCTGTATCATCACCGTTGTTTTGATTAGTGGTTTATACTCATTATTTGTAATGTGTTTTTGCATTATTTTGTTTGTTGCACATAGGAAGTTTATTATTTAGAGGGAAACGCTCTACCATCTTTATAACCAATAGTATTAAATCTTGTCTTTTTTTCTGTCCCCACTGGGGAGATTCACTTGCAATTTTGGTGACCATTGTCTCCAGTATAGAAAGTGATGGGAAATCCAACATTTTGGAGATATCGCAAGAAGGGAAAGTGAGGGGAAAACTTAATTATTCTATACTCTATCCAAAACTAAAAAAAAGTTTTGACTTTAACTACGCTTTACATTTTGGATAGAATGCAAAAGGGTTAAAACCTGTGTGGTATATCCATTGTTTTCTGCGTCTCTTATGGGGATTGCTTTAATTTTTGTTCATGACCCTGTTTGAGAGATATCCCTTCGTGAGCTGGTGACCAGTGTTAAGTCTGCAATACATCGAAAATCGTCCAGTTCAGCATGGACCGCACGAGATTCGGTTTATACATGGGCAGGCTGATTATAACCATCCTGTCATATTTTTTACATTCGAATACTGCTGGCAGCTATAGCCACTAGCAGTAATCATTGTGTTCTGTTGGCTGGGAAGGCACCCTACCCACCACACTTGGAGAACACAATATCACTGCGTTAGGCAGTGTTCATGGCAATATTTTTTTTTTCCTTCAACCTTCAAAGAAAAGTAATCTATGGACTGCTTAACACTCCTCTGTACTGATGATGTGCAGACAGCAATAAAGACCCTTCAACCTACTGTACAATATGGCAGGTGTTGGAGTTTCTTTCTACTGGTCACTGTGCTGTTGTGTTTCCCCCTCTCTTCCTTACCTTTCCCTCTCTCTACTTCCAATTTCTCTTTCCCCCTCTCTCCTTCTCTTTTCCCTTCCACTACATCTCCTTCCTTTTTCCCTCTCTCTCTCCTTCCCATTTTGCACTCCCTCTCTCTCCCCTTCCTATTTTGCACTCCCTCTCTCTCCCCTTCCTATTTTGCACTCTCTCTCCTTCCTGTTTTGCACTCCCTCTCTCTCTCTCCTTCCTATTTTGCACTCCCTCTCTCTCTCCTTCCTATTTTGCACTCCCTCTCTCTCTCCTTCCTATTTTGCACTCTCTCCCCCTTTGTGTTGTCGTGTCACTGGTCATCTTTCTTTGAGGTTGTGGACGGTATAACATGTCATCCAACT
>BLSH010552110.1:977966-1008752 GCA_018402905.1 Glandirana rugosa | reverse complement strand
AGGACCACCAGGGAATGAAATCAGAGGCCGCCCAGGACCACCAGGGAGCCCCCACTAGACCACCAGGTAAGGGCATTATTGTGCACTGTAGGGATGGCACTGTGCCCATGTATGATGCCTGCCAGTGCCATCCCTAACAGTGCTTGTTGCACCTGTGCCCACCACTGCCACCTATCAGTGCCCACCACTGCCACCTATCAGTGCCCACCTGTGCCACCTATCAGTGCCCACCTGTGCCACCTAAAAGTGCCCACCTGTGCCACCTAAAAGTGCCACCTATCAGTGCCCAGTGCCACTTATCAGTGCCGCCTATGAGTGTCCATCAGTGCCACATATCAGTGCCACGTATCAGTGCCCGTCAGTGTTGCTTGACAGTGCCGCCCATCAGTGCTGTATATGTGCCCCATCATCAGTGCAACCTTATCAGTGCCACCTCATCAGTGCCAATCTGTACTGCCTCATCAGTGCCCATCAGTGTAGCCTCATCAGTGCCCGTCAGTGAAGGAGAAAATGTACTTTATACAAACTTTTGTGACAGAAACAAAGAAAATGTTTTTTTTTTTTCAAAATTTTCGGTCTTTTTTTTTTTCTATAGCGCAAAAAATAAAAACCGCAGGGGTGATCAAATACCACCAAAAGAAAGCTCTATTTGTGGGAACAAAATTATAAAAACTTTGTTTGGGTACAGCGTCGCACGACCGCGCAATTGTCATTCAAATCGCAACAGCACTGAAAGCTGAAAATTGGTCTGGTAGGGAAGTGTTCTAAGTGCATGGTATTGAAGTGGTTAATGCTATATTGATACATAGGGGAGCTGGAATTTAGAAAAAAAAAGGTGAACAAAGGTTAACCTAGCCTTTAAGTGTGGAATGCAGAAGAGATTGCAGCGCATGCTGCATGCTATATTGATACATAGGGGAGCTAAAATTTAGAAAAAAAGTGAACTTCGCCTTTAAAGTGTTACTAAACCCACAACAGTAAAATCAGTCTGTATATGCAGTAAAGCGTGCTTGGTAAGCTCACTGTAGAACCTAAGGAGTTAATCGACCATATTGTGTAAAAAGGCTGCATGCACACTGTATCTCAAAAACGACAGTTTTTGGTCGTTTTGGCGTTTTTTTTAACAGCCCAAAAACACCACTTTATTTTATCCTATGTGTCCATGCACACATGGTCGTTTATTGTCTTTTATCAGCAGTGGCGTTTTTGGGCTGTTATCTGAACTCCCTGAATTGGCGTTCAAAAGTCGTTCTCCTGACCACAAAAAACACCAGACGCCATTAAACGCCGGTATATCGGCGTCTGGTGTTTTTTGCAGTCAATGGAAGCCAATGAAGAAAAAAACGCCCAAAAACGCCGACGCCCAAAAACGCCGCTAAACGCTGCTTACAAAACACTGCAAATAGAACTTTTTGTGAGCAGCATCTCCTGCCCGACGCTGAAAGAGCCCTATAGCGTCCAGTGTGCATGGAGCCTAATAATTTCCTGATAACACAGAGTCTGGAGTCAGGCTGCACTTGCTCAGTTTGGTGTGTTTTGCTAGAGGTTTTTTTTTTTTCTTGGGAGAGTGCATGTTCTCTGCACAGGGCCCAATGAGCACTGTCCAGACAGAAGGTCAGGGGTCCTGTAGCCTCATAGGACAGTCAGAAAACTCCTCCTACAAGCTTTAACTAGTGCTTGACTGGACACTAATAGAAATCACAAGACTGCTATATACTGCTAATGAGAAAAGGCATTTAGCAGTTTTTATATTTACTAAAATAATTGCATTTCCATGTTCTGTGTACTCTGGGAGACCAGATATATTGAATGCAGGGTCCTAGGTTTAGTAACGCTTTAAGGGACTGTTGCATGACTGTGTCACCCACTACCTGATGTGGTTTGATGTTCCAACTTCTGTTACTATAGAACAGAATAGTTACATAGGGGTTGGAGACTGGAACTGCAACACACATCACAGGACACTCCCAGAAGTGTCAAATGCAGAAAAGTCATATGGAGGCTGCAGCGCTGGAACATAGAAAAGATATGAGACATGGGCCATTGGAGAGTAAAATATAAGAGCTGTTCTATTACAGGCTTTTATTTAGTCTGACAGGTTTGCTGTAATGTAATTCTCCAGTACTAATTTAAAAATGAAGCATTGAAATGCATACAGGAGATACAGGCTTAAAGGGTAATCATCAATACAAGGCACCACTCTCTGCAGCACTCCGACCCAACCACCGCTAGAGAGGGGACCCATAACAATACTGTACTAGACTAAAGACAACTAGAAAAGACTGTACATACTGTACACCGATCAGCCAGAACAATTAGATCACTGACCGATAAAGTGAATAACATTAATTATTTTTGTTACAATGGCATCTGAAAGTGGGTGGGATAAATTGTTGCACATGGAGCCGAGGGGGGGGGGGGCAGCACAATAAACCAATCTGGTGTGTTGTAGTGCAAGAAGCATGCTCATTGAAGGTATGAGCAGAGTGACACAAGCTCATCAGTCTGCACCTTCTCCCTTCACTGTCCAGTCACAAGGTGGGGGTGTGGAGGAGACCTGTAAGTGAAAGTGAAACTACTGCAGAGAAAGCTGTGCTGTGCAGCAGAGGTTTGCAATTCTGGGTGGATAGAAATGCAGATCTTTTGGGAGGGTAAACTGCTCACATATATGCATTTTATTTGTGTATTTAGCGGTTTGCCTGTACTTAAGCATTTAAGGATACATTCACCTTTACAAAAAAAAAAAACAAACACACGGGTTTCTTCATCTAAAAAAAAATGGACCTGTAAAGCATTTCACCCACGATCAGGGGCGCGCGGGAAGCGCGTTCATGGGAGGACATCACTGTACGTCCTCCCAGAATTAAGCAGCCGCCCTGTAACCATCATTTGACTATAGGGCGGTTAAAAGGCTTCCTTTTGGAACGACAGCTATGCAGACCAATTAGATGCAGTGTGCGCCATACGGTCTGAACACTGACAGGCTGATCCCATACCCCTTCAACCTCTGCAGCAATGCTGGCAGCACTCATATGTCTATTTCCCAAAGACAGCCTCTGGATATAACGATGAGCACGTGCACTGAACTTATTTGGTCGACCATGGCGAGGCTGGTTCTGAGTGGAACCTGTCCTGTTAAACCGCTGTATGGTCTTGGCTACGTGCTGCAGCTCTGTTTCATGGTCTTCTTATAGCCTAGGCCATCTTTATGTAGAGAAACAATTATTTTTTCAGATCCTCAGAGTTCTTTGTCATGAGGTGCCATGCTGAACTTCCAGTGACCAGTAAGAGAGTGAGAGCGATAACCCCAAATTTAACACCTGTTCCCCATTCACACCTGAGACCTTGTAACACGAATAAGTCAAATGACACGGGGGAGGGAAAATGGCTAATTGGGCCCAATTTGGAAATTTTCACTGAGGGGTGTACTCACTTTTGTTGCTAGTGGTTTAGACATTAATGGCTGTGTGTTGAGTTACTTTGAGGGGACACCAAATTTACACTGTTATACAAGCTGTACACTCACTACTTTACATTGTAGCAAAGTGTCATTACTTCAGTGTTGTCACATGAAAAGATAGAATAAAATATTTACAAAAATGTGAGGGGTGTACTCACTTTTGTGAAATACTGTATATCATATACAATTGCGACTCCAGCCTTATTGTAATTATCTGTAAAATGCAATGCAATTTGGCTACCTGGAGGTGTCTTGTACACAGAATGTCTACAGAATACCCCCCAGAAACCTCATTTCCTCCTTGTGTGATTGGCTCACTGATTTTCCCAGAAGTCTGCACTAAAATACAAGTCAGATTTCAGGCATCCCCTGCAACAAAAATGTAATTTTTTTTTTTAGTGAGATGCTCCCAATAGGAAATTACGTCTAAAGGGATGCTGACCCTGCAATATTCCTCATTAGAGCCCTGCAGGTGCAGCAGCTGATTGTTAATTATGACAGCACTCCCATACAGATTCACTTACCACATGGACACAGACAAACAGAGATTTTTTTCAGAATAATAAAAGGTAGGAATCTGCAACAAAGATTGTTAAAATCTTTGCAATGAGCATAGATCACCCAGAGGGAATGTTTTTTTTTTTCTCAACAAAAGTGGAGTTACTCTTTAAGGTAAACCGCAATAATAACTTAAAATATGTGCTCGCTAGCAATATGCTGGGCTGTAATAGTTCTGCAGGCAAATTACAGCTTCTGCAACAAATATCTATTCATTTTAGTTAGTTCATATTTGGGACAATAAAACAAATTGTGACCCCAGTGTCTATGTAAGCAGTATAAAATTGAGTAATTTTATTATAATTATATCTTTTTCAGGCCCTGTCATTGGAGAGCATCTAGATCAGTTAATGCCAGTTTTGAAGACCTGCCTTCAAACAACCAAAGATCCTCAAATGCGCCTGAAAGTGTTCACCATGTTGTCAAAACTTCTTCTAAAGCCCAGTGAAACTGTCAACTCCAAAAGGTTTGTAGAGTTTCACAGCACTTCCTTTACAGTAGAAAACAATAGGCTCTCATTCATAGAGTTTTGGGCGCTCATCATAGAATATTGCAGACAGGAATGCTTGAAAGACCTATTGTTCTGTCCTAGTCCTACACAGAAATGTTAATTAACTAAAAGAAAACAGAAAGCAAACATGTCTCTGAAAGCAGACCTCTTAATGCATAGCTGTGGTAAACAAAACCCAATGGCGCTTGTGTGCAACGATAGCCAGTAGGGATGGATCAGTTAGTTCTTTGCCTCAGAATAGGGCAATGATTGTCTTCGGGTTCTGTGCAGTTAAAACAGACCAAGCCTGGTCCCAGACAGTTTATTGGAGTTAAAAACTTACATCAGCCAGTCAATGTTATGATGGGTTGCAATAGCCGCCAGCTGTGTTGTAAAAACTGACACCATGCACCTCTTTGTGGGATAGATCCAAAGGCATCCATCCATCCAAGGTGTAGTATGCATAAGGCAATTGGATGGAAGGGGAAGTAGGATGGTAAACTCCCAATTGAGGTAACCTTCACAACGGAGCCGGGAGCCAAGGGTCAGGAGCTGATCTAACCTCCCCGTCTGCCCGCTCGAGGTGATGTCACTCCTCGAGCTCCAAACCGACGGAAGGAGGAGCGCCAAATCAACTTTTTTAGTTTTTGTTTAGCTTAATGCATACCTGAAATGGGTATGTCCGTGTTTAATTTAGAATGTACCCCTTATAGAAGCAGATATGTACCAAGGGCACTAAGAAGTAGAGCTGCACAATTCTGGCCAAAATGAGAATCACGATTTTTTTGCTTGGAATAAAGATCACGATTCTCGAGGCGTAATATATTAAATATACAAAAAAAATGGGCTAACAGCACTGTTTTCGTTTTTTGAAAGGGTAATTTTTCCAAAAGAATTACGTTTAAAAGTCAGCTGCGCAAACAGCGTGTGACATAAAATATTGCAACAACCGCCATCTTATTCTCTAGGGCCTCTGCTAAAAAAAAAAATATATATATATAATGTTTGGGGGTTCTAAGTCATTTTCTAGCACAAAATAATGGATTTTTATTTGTAAACAGCAAGTGTCAGGAAAGATTTAGACCCCATACACACTATTAGATTTTCTGCAGATTTTTGTCTTCAGATTTACCAAAACCATATAATATGAGGTCAAACCTTAAGAGTTTCAATTTCTATGCAATCAGGCAGGCCTTTGTACTACATGGTTTTGGTAAATCTGAAGACAAAAATCTGCAGAAAATCGAATAGTGTGTATGGGGTCTTAGTCTTTAAATGGTTAAACCAAACCGCTATACAAGGGGAGTTCAATCAGAGTTAATTTCTTTGAAGTAAATTACTTTGTATCTGTTAGCTTCTTTTATCAATGGTGAATTCAGAACTTTGCTCTCTGCCCAGACTTGGCTGTCTCCCCTGAGACTCAAGTCGCTCCAACTTAGTAAAGACTTCAGGCGACTTGCATTGACATTTATTACAGTCAAGTCGCGCTGAGTCGCCCCGCAAGTCGGACCCCATTAACTGCACTGAAAATCGCGGTAATGCCCAATGGAGATCGCAGGGGGGGGGGGGGGGTAGATCGAGATCGCGATTTTAATACGATTAATCGTGCAGCTCTACTAATAAGGCTGACTTAAAGTGATTGTAAAGTCTCTTTTTTAAAAAAAAAAAATGAAAATAAATATGTTATACTTACCTGCCCTGTGCAGTGGTTTTGCACAGAGAAGCCCAGATCCTCCTCTTCTCGGGTCCCTCTTTGGCTCTCCTGGTCCCTCCCTCCTGTTCAGTGCCCCCACAGCAAGCAGCTTGCTATGGGGGCACCCAAGCCGAGTCACAGCTCACTGTGTCCATTCAGACACGGAGCTGCGACCCGGCTTGCCCCCTTTCTATTGTCATTGGCTGGCTGACTTTGACAGCTGCTGTCTTAACCAATGAGGAGGGGAGTCCCAGATGGCCGAGACATTCCAACAACATTGCTGGAGCTAGAGGGACCTTAGGTAAGTATTAGGGGGGCTGCTGCACACAGAAGGCTTTTTATCTTAATGCATAGAATGCATTAAGATAAAAAAAAACCTTCTGACTTTACAACCACTTTAAGTACTACTTTTATCTATGCTTATTTTATATACAACTTCCTTCTTCTGTCATCTTCATATGTCATTTCTCCTCCTCCCTCTTTTTCTTCCTACTGTAGTTTAGCAGTACAACGTACTGATTTGTTCTGTCTTGCTAACAACATCCTCCACACTGTTGAGGTAGAACTAAGGCAAAACGTTTTATGAATTTTGGATAGAGTAGGGGAGGATTAAAACCTCTATCATTTTTGTTTGCCATCTGTGTCCCATTGAGGAGATTTTCCTTCATTTCCTGTCCCATAGCCAAAACAGGAAATGTGAGAGAACAACTGGTTTTCACCAGAACTATTGTCCCTGTAGGAAGAATTCCCCTCTTCCTGTTCTGGTGACCACCTAAAATTTAGGATTGTCTTTCACTCTTGGTGATAACAGTAAACAGGACAAATAGAGAGTGTGACTCTCCCTAACAAGAGAACAGTCAGCAGTAAAAACCTGACCGGTGTTCTAATCTCTCTCCTCTTTTGCCTTTAGTTTTACTTTTATAATGTATATAAATTCTGACAATAAACTTGTTTGCGCCCTTTTGATCTGTTAACCAGTTCCCTACCGGCCCATAGTAAAATGCCATCATTTACTTTGAGCGCTGATATCTCAGAGATGCCTGATCAATGAGGTATCATTCTCTTCAGCCGGCGATTCCCTTCACCATAAGAACGATCATAGCGGCTCCCCAGCCGCTTGATCGTTCTTACAGGCAGCGGGAGGGGATGTTTCCCCCCCCCTCCCGCCGCCATCCGGTGCCTTTACCGACTCACCTCAGCGATCGGTGAGTCGGAGGACGGGACCGCTGCGGCCGGAAGGAAGTACCATTGAGATGCGAGGGATAGATCGTCCCCTGTCATCTCTATGGCTCTCGGAGGACTGGGCATGACGTCATGACGTCACGTCCGGTCTGGCAACAGTAAACAAAGCCGGTTTTCCAGCTTGAAAGCATCAGATCGTTATATATTTTTTTTTTTTTTTGATCTGATGCTTTCCAGCTTGGAGGAGAGGTGTGAGGTCTTATAGACCCCACACCTCTCCATAAAGGGTACTAACTTCTTAAGCACTCTGCATGTGCTGACTGTTATGACATTTCTCTGCGGACTCAAAACACCTGCCCCCACGTAATGGAGAATAGGGAAGGGGGAGGTGGTCTGTAGGTCTGCCTGATGAGTATTGTCACCCTATGGCAGGAAGTGTGCTACTGACAGGATAACCAGGTGTAAAAGGACAAAAAGCTTGAAAAAAACAAATGCAGCCACCACTTTGAAGGACTGACAAGTTGCAATATATCACATTTCTTTCTCGGGCATCACGGGACACAGAGAAGACTATATATTCAATACATCTGGGTTATACGCCACCTATAGGTGAATGGACACTGGTGTTTTATAAAAACAGGAAGCAGGAAACAGGAAGTACCCTCTCCTATATAACCCCTCCCATATTGGGAGCGCGTCAGTTTTTTTCGCCAGTATCTTGAAGGTGGATGGTCACTTCTACAGCTCTGTGGAGCTTCTATGCTGGTTCCCACACAAGTTCTTGTAGAATCAGAGACAGCCTTCATACCGGATCCATTTCAAACGGCATTAAGCTAAGATAAAAGGTACCCGGGCCTCGCTAAGAAGACAGAAGAAACTGAATGGTTTTGCCTGTAAGCGACCATATATGGCGCTGGATCCTGCGTGAAGGTAAACCTGAAACACTGAACCAAGGTATGCCTGCAGGGTGCTGTACAGGTCCAAGGGAGAGGACCCTCAGAATGGGTACCCAGTCCTTGAAGGCCCTTGAGACAAAGCCATCCTCCAGGCCCTGCGGCGGGAATGGTAAGTAATCCCCAATGGGGATAATGTTACTGAACCCAGCTGGCTTCCTGCAAACATAGGAAAAAGTTTGTTTAAATTTTCCCTGCACTTCTTTTTTCTCACCACCAGAGGGCTCAGCTAGAAAGACACAGTCATGATGGTCTTGCCTGAATTTCCTGTGAAGCTGCCACCAGGGGGAGCCTGCACCAGTACTAATCTGTCTTCTCACTAGGAAGTGAATGGACGATCACAGGAAGTCAGGACAGTGCTGGGAAATAGGCTAAAGATCCTCCCGGTGACACAGGAGTCTAGGGGTGGGAGCTGAGTCAGGCTGGGCAGGAAGCTGGGTTCGGGGAACGTGGGCAAATCCGTGCATGCACTAGCAGCCATGGCTTCCAAGAAGCAAAGGGGGGAAGCAAAGCTGCCTGTAATATGGCTAGAGGCACAGGTGTTACCACAGCCCTTGCTGAGGCTAGTCGGATCACTGTTGCCATTGCTTCCCCTGACAGACCAGAAGCGACCGGGCAATCTGGGCCACTGCGGTTGTCTGGCATGGTAGCTGACCCCTCATCTGTCTCCTCACAGTATGTTACTAAAGATGACCTGAACTTGGAAACCAGGATTGCTGGTATGATGGCTTCTATCACACAGTGTGAGAAGGGGGACAGGTCTCCTTCCCCTAACCCTCCGATTCTGGAGTGAGAATGGCTTCTTTTTCCTTGGCTGGGCATCGGATCTTTATTTATGTTTACTGTTCTGAAGCAGCATAGAGGCCGAATTGGATGCATATGTGCCTTGCTCATCCTGCCTGAGGCAGTTACAGTTGAACAGGGGCATGCTTGCAAACTGACTTGAACGCATGGTTGCTAAAAAAGCACGTCTGCTTTATGCCTAATGTTTCCAGGAACACGTGTTTACCTAAACGCTGGTTTGCTTAAAAACACCGTTGTTCAAACATGGTTGTTAAAACACATGTGGACTAAAACACAAAGTTGCAAAGTGACACATGTCGCATAAAACTCGGGTCGCATATAGACTTGTGTCGCTTTGGAGACTGGGGTTGCATGGAAGACTTGTGTCTGCATGGGTGCCTTTTTCGGCATAGGTGTCTGCATAGGTCGCATGTGGCATAGCGCACATGACTCAGACACCTGATGCTTTTAAATGCGTGTTGTGCATAAACAGATGCATGCTTACTTACATAAGCACTTTTTGCATAAACACATGCCTGCTTGCTTACTACTCGAACCTATTACGGTCCAGAGACAAAGCGGGGAGGTAAGGCCTATTCTAGATGTCAAGGTCCTAAACCAATTTCTTGCAGTACGACCGTTCAACATTGAGTCAATCTGCTCAATGATTGCCTCACTCCAGGAAGGAGATTTTTTGGCATCAATTGACATCAAGGATGCATATTTGCCTGCACCAAATTTGCTACCTCATCAGAGGTTTTTTTTTTTTGCATTTTTCGATAGGACGCTACCAGTTCTGGCTCTGCCATTCAGGATCGCAATAGCTCCCTGAATCTTCATAAGGATTCTGGCTCCAGTGATGTGCCTTATAGGATCACGGGGGGTCCTAATAATGGGATGCCTGGACAACCCCTTGCTCAGAAATCAGTCTCTGTGCAGACTCGGGCAGAATGTGATCCTAACCATCCTGGGAAACAGGGGTTGGTTCATGTATGTAGGGTATTCCTTACTAGACCCAGTTCAGTCTCTGGAATATCTAGATCTATAGCTAGATACAGTCCAGGCAAGGATACTCTCACCGCTGAGAGGATCAGCGACCTCAAGGCTCTGGTAAGCCAGGTGAGGGTGATGAGACATTCTTCAGTTCTCCTCTTTGTGAGGCTGCTAGTGAAGATGGTAGCCTCTTTCGAGGCAGTTCCTTATGCACAGTGTCACTCCAGGGTGCTTCAGCACAACATCCTGGCGGAGTGGAACAGACCAAAGCAGACTTCAGATTCCTGCATATTCTTCTCTCCCAGTGCTCGATGTAGTCTCGCTTGGTGGTTGGTAAACCAGAATCTGTCTTAAGGCAGATCTTTTCTTCCAGTATCTTGGAAGATTGTGACCACAGATGCCAGTCTTATAGGCTGGGGCGTGGTCATGGGAGACTCCACAGTCCAGGGGAGATTGTTCTTGGTGGAGCAGATATTGCCCATAAACCTCCTAGAGCTACGAGCTATTCGGCTAGCTCTGAGAGATTGGACATCCATGTTGCAGGGCTACCTGATAAAATTGGAAGGCAGAGTTCTCAGCCACCAACAGATACACCCGGGAGAGTGGTCACAACAAAGTTCAGCTGTTTGTGTCCCGAGCAGTGGATTCTTGTGCTATACGAGTAGGGGCTCTGGTGATCCATGAGCCCAGTTCTCCTTAAATTATGCCTTTGCCCCAATCTCTCTACTATAGAATCCCTTGCCCAAAATTCGGGAGGAGGCGGCGACAGTCATTCTGGTGGTGCCAGATTGGGCCAGGAGGCCTTGCTACCCAGAGATATTGAGGTTAATGGGAGACGGGTCCCATCTACTCTCTCAGGGTCCTATATTTCACCTGAATTTATGTGCGCTAAGCTGACGGCATGGCGATTGAAGCCATAGTATTGAGAGATCCTGGGGTTTTTGGGCCCTGTGTTATCTACAATGGTAAACGCTAAAAAGCTAGTCACCAGAAAGATTATCACAGGGTCTGGAAGGCTCACATTGTGTGGTGTGAGGCCAGGAAATGACAACCCCGCAAGTATGTGATTGGTAAAATGCTAGCCTTTCTTCAAGCAGTAGACTTGAAGCTGGTTTTGACTACAATCAAAGGACAGGTTTCTGCCTTATCCATATGTTTTCGAAAACCTTTGACTTCTGGCTCCTTGATCAGGACCTTTCTTCAAGGGGTAACTCATCTGTTACCACCTGTTAGATTTCCTCCCTGTCCATGGGATTGAATCTGGTTTTATCAAAGGACAAGTCCTCTGCCTTGTCCATATATCTCCAGAGGCCTTGGCTTCTCACTCCTTGATCAGGACTTGTCTACAAAGGGTAACTCGGCTGTTACCTCCAGTTAGATTGCCTCCCTGTCCAGGGGATTTCAATTTGGTCTTTTGACTAGTAAACTATTCTCTTTGCCATCACCTCAGCCAGAGGGGACTCGGGGTTGGCAGCTCTTTCTTGTAAAGAGTCAGACTTGAGATTGCACCAGGATAAAGTGCTGTTTCGGACTTTTCCACCCTTCCTACCGAAGGTAGTGTCAGCCTTTCTTCTCAATGAAGATAATATGTTACCTTCTTTTTAGTCTCAGCCCTCCTCACCGGAGGAGAGACCATTGCACTCTCTACAGGTGGTGCATGCTGTTAAGATCTACCTGAAGGGATCTCTAGACATCAGTAGAACTGATTCCTTTTTTTTGTTGCCTGAAGGACCTAGATAGGGTTGGGCGGCATCCAAGGCAGCTGTTTTCACTGTGGATTAGCCAGCTGATTACTCATATTTTTTATTAAAGGGGGGGAGCTCCCACATTCGGGGTGGAGCTCTTTCCACCAGGAGATAGGGACCTCCTGGGCTTCTGCCACCAGACGTTGGTGGCACAGATTATGAGGCCGCTATATGGTCCTCAGTACATACATTCACAGGACTTTATCAGGTGGATGTTAGAACAGCGGAGAATTCTGTGTTTTTTTTGGCCACAGCATATTAAGAGCTGTGGTTTAATTGGAGTTGTCTCCCTCCCCCCAGGTATTGCTCTGGGACATCCCAGATGTATTGAATATATAGCCTGCTCTGTTTCCCGTGATGTCTGAGAAAGAAAATTGGATTTTTATATATACTTACCTGTAAAATCAATTTCTTTTGAAGGATATTTCGGGACACAAAGGTCCCTCCCCGCTCTGTCTTGCGGAGTTCATTGCTTGCTACAAAACTGACGTGCTCCCAATATGGGAGGGGTTATATAGGAGAGGGTACTTGTTTCCTGTTTTTATAAAACACCAGTGTCAATTCACCTATAGGTGGTGTATAACCCAGATGTATTGAATATATAGCCTGCTCTGTGTCCCATGATGTCCTTCGAAAGAAATGGATTTTACAGGTAAGTATGTATAAAAAATCTAATTTTTTCATTTCTAGTTTCAAATACGATTTAACGCCACCTATACACTCACAAGTCTTCCAACATTCATGAGGATAATTCATTAAAAGACTAAAAAGGAAAATAGGAAATTTTCTCTTATAGCAACCAACCAGATTCTGGTTTTCATTTATTTTAGAGCTCATTCTCACCCGATCGTGGTTCAGGAAAGGTGCGTTTCTGTTCATTTTTACTGCACGGGAATGTGCTACCCTTGCTAGATGCATGTGGGTGCCATTATTTGTTAGTGGCCCCCAAATGCATCTAGTAAACATGGTTAATTTGTCGCCATCAAACCACATGAGGTTTGGTGCGGCATTATTTGGAAAAGTCACACCTGCCCTACATTTTGCACATTCCTGTGTGTTTGGCAGCCCATTGAAATGAATTGACAATCAAAAATGGAACGCACAAAAACACATGCATTCTAGTGTGAACCAACCCTTAAGGGCTCTTTCACACTGCTCAGCGGGGGTCGCTCCGTTGATCCCAGCTGAGCTGGCAGATGACAGATCTATCTCTGCTCCCTGTGCAGGGACGGACCTGTCAGAGCCCCCCTTCTCTATGGGGATCAGATGGAAATGGATCCGCCTGTTTTCATCCGATCCGCCTCATGGATGGAAAATAGGGTTTCCATCTGTCTGGATTTAGCGGATCGGATGTCGGCGGACATGTCACCACTGACATCCATTGTTCCATAGAGATACATGGATCGTCCGTTCAGGTCTGCCTGAAAAACACACAGGCGGACCTGAACGTGAAAGGGGCCTTATACAGAATAAAAAATATAGGATCTGATAGTGTGCTGTCATTTTGAAATTATATCCTGCTTTTTCATTAGACTGGACTCCATCTTTAATATCTGCAAAACATGCTAATATCTTTGCAGTGGATGATAGTCCTTTATTGGAGGTTCTCAATTGGCAGGACCATAGTGGTAGAATTGCTCTGCCGAAATTTAGGAGAAGGGTTGGACTGTGTTGGGTTGAATCGTGTTGTGTTTTACTGCTGGTGTTGTATAAGGTGCTGAGAGATGTCAGCCTTAGGCCCTTTCACACTTGTGCGACCTGAAATTCGCAAGATTTTGCCACGGTTTTGATGAGACTTTAAGCAATGCCTGTGTAATCTGCCTGTGTAATTCGGCCCTGAAACGGAGCCAAAGACTCACATGCCTCCTGTGCAAGCCGCACCGGAGATGTGTGAACCGACTCCATAGAGCGCGGGTCACAATCTCCTGTCATGCGAATTGGATGATGGGAAACCTACATCCAATTCGCATAGGTGTGAACCCAGCCTCAGAGATTAAAGTTATTCAATCAGTGTGCTGCATTAGCTATTTGGCATTGTATTTAAATTTAAACGTGATTTTTGTCTCATTTTATACCTGCGAAGAAACAGGATTATGTAGACTTCTCTGTTGAGTATTTCAGACCACATTTTTAGTTCTGCGTTTTTTTTCTACTCTGTTAGAATATAGTGTTGAAGTGCCCCCTGCTGGCAAATCAACAAGAAAAAGAACAGTCATCATGCAGAACGATTGTCCTTGGTATAAAATCCAAACAAACACAAGTAGTTGGATCTCTTTAGACCTCCACGTAGCTGGAAGAATTACATGGGCCTTTAAAAGAAGTCCCATTAGTTACAAATTCAGTTGCTGAAGTTGGACAACCTCTTTAAGGACTCATTTACACAAGAACTCATGGTTTAATGCATGTTGCGTCTTGTTTTTAAAAAACATTCTTTTTAATTTGTTGAACTGGAGAAGGCAGAACACATAGGTGTTGGTTTACTAAAATTGGAGCACCCAGAATCTAGTGCAGCTCCATATGGTGACCAATCGGCTATCAAATACAGGTGGTTCCCGGGTTACAAACAAGATAGGGTCTGTAGGTTTGTTCTTGCTTTGAATATGTATGTAAGTTGGAACACAAACTTTTTTTTAAGTGTAGCTCCAGCCCCCCAAAAAAAGTTTCCTTTTTTTGGATAGCATAGGGAAGGGTTAACACCCCGGTAACATTTGTTTTGCTGTCCATGTCCCTGTTACCTCACTTTCTGTCCTTATGACCATTGGATTTTGAAAATTTTGGGTTGTTGTGGAAACAAGGATTGGTGCTAAGGCTTCAGTGGAGACACCTTTTTACTATGATAACTCTTACAGGAGTGAATTTTCTTTCCTAGGGGTAGATTTCCTCTCACTTCCTGCTTTCTCCCTCCGTTTGTAAGTAGGAGTCGTTTGTAAGTCACATGTTTGTAACCCAGCAACCGCCTGCAAAGTGTTACTAAACCCACAACCGTAAAAGCAGTCTGTATATGCAGTAAAGCATGCTTGTTATACTCACCATGGAACCCAAGAGGTTAATCTTGCGCATTGTGTAAAAAGGCTGTTTGATCCTGTCTTCTCTGATCCTCTCCCTTTTCCGCAGTCCCCAATCCATATCCTGACAGTAAAGAGCCTTGGGGGCAAGCTGGTGCGTATTGCTTGAGTTTTTTTTTTTCCTTGGGAGGATGCATGTGATCAGCACAGGGCCAATCGGCACTGTCCAGAAAGAGGGTCAGGGGTCCTGCAGCCTCATAGAACTGTCAGAGTAGAATGAAGACTCTTACAAGCTTTAACCAGACACTGGTGGAAGGCATATGACTGATATATACTGCTGATGAGAAAAGGTATTTAGCGATTTACATTTACTAAAACAATTGCATTTCCATGTTCTGTGTACTGTGGGAGACCAGATATAGTGAATGCAGGGTCTTGGGTTTAGTAACTCTTTTAGATTTGACAATAAAACCTGGAAGCTGATTGGATTCCATGCAAAGCGGCATCAGATTTTGCACTTTCCAGTTTTAGTAAATCTCCCCCATAGTGGCAAATGCAACACTTCCAAACTATGCTTTAGCTAGCTTCACAGAAAGAATAAAGTACATTATCCTGTTTGTTTATTACTATCCTCCATGTACTCCTTAGGGCTTGTTTACACTTGCTTCAAAACAGGGCGTCAGACAGGCTTTGTTAAAGCTCCCTTAACGGCAGTCAAAGCTCATGTCACTAAATAAAATGGTTTGCTTACAGCCCTGTTTCCACCTTGCGTTGGCTTAGCTGCACTTCAGCTTTGCATCAAAAATTATACCCCATGTAGCTTTAGGGCTAGTTTACACTTGCTTCGGCTTCAACGCTCATTTAAACTCATACTGCTTCAACAAGCTTTTATGATGTGTTTTTGAGGCTTCGGCTGTGCTTCTAAGAGGCTTTGACGAGGCTTCAGTGATGCACTTTTGAAGCCTTGTTGAAGCTTGGTAAATTCCCTCTGTGTTTGTTGATATCTCACACCTGCAATTTCTCCAAAACAAAGAGAAGCTAAAGATGAATTACAGCCTCTGAAAAGCCACAGGTGCTTCATGCGAGCTTCAAACAAGCTTTGTCATAGACTTCTATGGAGGCGTTGGAGAGGCTTTGAAGCCTGGCTAAAGCTACATGGGGTATAATTTTGTGACGCAAAGCTGAAGCACAGCTAAGCCAACGCAAGGTGTAAACAGGGCTGTAAGCCAACCATTTTATTTAGTGACATGGGGTTTGAGTGGCGTTAAGGGAGCTTTAACAACGCCTGTCTGACGCCCTGTTTTGAAGAAAGTGTAAACAAGCTCTTAGGCTTCAAAGCCTCTCCAATGCCTCCATAGAAGTCTATGACAAAGCTTGTTTGAAGCTCGCTTGAAGCACCTGCGGCTTTTCAGAGGCTGTAATTCAGCTTTAGCTCTGCTTTGTTTTGGAGAAATTGCAGGTGTGAGATATCAGCAAACACACAGGGCGTTTACAAAGCTTTAACAAGGCTACAAGAGTGCATCACTGAACCCTCGTCGAAGCCTTGTTGAAGCCTCACTGAGCCTCTTAGAAGCACCGCCGAAGCCTCAAAAACGCATCATGAAAGCTTGTTGAAGCTGTATGAGCGTTGAAGCCGAAGCAAGTGTAAACTAGCCCTAAAAGGTCATAAAACTGATCAAAAGCAGCAGCGCAAATTTTGGACTGGTGAACCTTTATTTATGCTTTGTTTGTTTCACACACAGGCAGTTCCATGTGCACTCAGAAACTCTCATAAAGGACATTTTAGTTCCCAACTTGAAATGGCAAGCTGGGAGGACAGCAGCAGCCATCCGGACCATAGCAGTGTCCTGCCTCTGGGTCCTCTTTCAGAGTGAAGTCCTTTCCCCGCAAGAGGTATAGTAATTTGCTGATATCATGATTCCACCAAACACTAGAATACTAAATGTAATTTTTTTTTTTTTTTATTGAAGTATGCCTATTCTAACAACGAAGGCACATAAACTAACATACTTTGTCTTATTCACAGTGGAGAACCCAGGATCCTAGGCCCAGGCTGCATACAGGCCCTTAATGTCTAACAGCAACTGTTACTCACTCCACCATTAAATGATAGAGGGTGAGGAGGGACTGGGCCAAATGTTAACCTGGATAGAAGTCAAGGACGCATATACAAGCCTAGCCTGAGATTCCCAGCGCACAGGAACACTTTACCAGAAATTATAGTTTATACACCTGTAGGTTTGTCTGGGTCTTTTTAAGCACATAGTGGAGCTTTCCTGACCTTCAGGGTTTTAGCTGTGGGAAGAAACTTGTAAGGAAATAATAATGGAGGCAGTGCATCTGCACCAATGTCTCTAGCCTAAACACTTTCTAAATTACTGGCCTAAAACCATCATGCAGTCACTGAAGTCTGAAAAAAAAACTTGATTTGCACACTTGTTCTAGTTCTATGACTTAAAGGACTGAACCTATTAGATCAGCATGACAGTTGGAAGAATTTTTAGAAGCTAGCGGCAGCAACCTACTTGTATTTATCTCAGTTCCTTTGCATCAGAAGCAAACATGCTATGAGCGAAACATAAATGCCAATTCCCTGGCTGATTAGCTGATCCTGTACCTCGATTGAGTTACTGACTCAGACTCAGAGCAAATGTGCTGATCTGGACATCTGACATGACTATGACTGTGTGCATACTTCTGGTTCAGTGACTCAGATTATTGAAGCTAAAACATTAAGGCTCCATGCACACTGGATGCTCTCTGGACGTTGGATATAGTGGCAGGAGACGCTGCTTAGAAAACATGCTTATAGTAGAGTTTATGCAGTTTATCAGCGTTTTTGAGCGTTTTTTTTTTTTTTTTTAAACGTCATTAGCTTCCGTTTACTACAAAAAGCACTGGACGCCGATAAACGTGATAAAGGGCCTGGTATTGTACTGAGGGGGAACCCCACGCCAATTTTTTTTTTTTTTTCATTTTGGTGGGGGTTCCCTTTCAAGATCCTCAGCACACAAGTCGCACCGCAAGTCGAATTATCATGATCAGTCTTCTGGTGCAACTTCTATTGAAATCAATGGAACCATTGATTTTGGATAGAGGCATGATAAACGCCTGACGAGGCTTAACACGGCTGTATCCAGCATTAAGCCACGTTTAGCAGATTTTACCGGCATCAGGCGTTTTTACAGCTCTAACGCTGTTCATCAGAACACGCTGGTCGTGGGGTTTTTTTTTTCTGCAGCTTGAAAACGCCTATGCCACTTACAGCTTCTAAAGCCTGTGTGTGCATGAGGCCATAGAATAACAAGGAGAGCCGTTATTAAGCTGCAAAAAAAAAAAAAGTCTGACGCTTCTAAAAGCAGCAGCTGTAAAATCGTGTGCATGAGCCATAAGTTAACGCTTAGCTTTCGCTTTGCTCCTGTTTTTCTCCGTAAGAATGAATGGAAAATTAAAGGGTTGCATGTGGTTCCCTCAACACCGAATACCTCTAAAAAATCAGCAACTACTTAGTGCCCCCTGATCTTGGGCCCTCACTTGACAGTTATCCAGAAACACTTGTGATCAACTTATAGTGCTTCTCAAATTGAAGCATTTTTTTTAATTTTTGTTTTGGATAGAGTAGGGCATAGTAAAACCACTTGTGTCCCAATGGATAGATTTCACTTTAGTTATTGTCACACAACTTGAAGGGAGAGGAAAAAAAAGAGAAGGCAGTGATCGAAACAAGTGTCCCAAATTGAAATGTACACTTGAACTATTATATAGATAGCCAGATAACCCCTCAATCATCACAAGCACCGCTTTAAAGTGTAATTAAATCCACATTAAAATCATTGAAAACTATTAATAAATGCTGTATTACATGCTGTTCCGACTCACTCAGTCACTATGAGATTCCTTTTCTGTATTCTGCAAAAATCCTGGTTGATCCTGTTCTGTATCCCTCCCTCCTGTCCGTGTGCCCCAATGCAGTTGGGAAATTTGCAGAACAGCTGTTGGCAACTCTGCACAAGCTCAGTTTTCAGTGAGTTCCCATGCTGAGCATTTCCTCCCTATCACATCAGAGCAGCCCATGTTACTATAGAGTCACATGACAGCCCATTCCCTCCCTCCTCCATGCCCACCAACAAGCTAAACACAATGGGGGCAGGATATTAGATCTTGATTCATGGAGACTTCACCTCCCTCTTATTCTAAAACGCAGTCTGGAAGGATGTGACAGCCTGTGACCAGTAGCAGAGCACTAGAAGTTCCTCCTGTCACTGTTTCCCTACAGATAGGCTGGGAAAGAGCTGGGTCTCATGACAGCTGTATATTAATTAGGAAAAAAGGTACATGGATTTTTTTTTTTTTTTTTAATTAAAATAATTACAGTTCCATCATCTATTAACAGAGATGGGATACATGTCAGAATGTAAATTAAATGGTGTGTGTTTAATATCACTTTAAATGTTTGCAGCTATCAGGCTGTGTACAGTCACCTATACTGCACCCAGGTAAAGAAAAATGTGGACTGTAACATAAATAGCACCGTAACGTGTCGTGTGTCTTGCAGGTTCTCCGGATACAGGACATTCTGATGCCCACGATACTCACAACTCTAGAAGAGGACTCAAAGATGAGCCGCTTGATGTCCTGTCGCATTATCCAGGCTCTACTAGGGGCCTGTGAAAACCATTTAGATCCAGACCAACTGAACAAGATCTACCTTGGCAAGTGTTCTTTTATGAATACTATTAACTAATATAAAGATGGATAAAGGAATGAATATTTAGTGGTTACCCACAGAACTAAATTTGAATGTACAAAATAGTTGCCAGTATCATTTACATTAGCTTTCCTTGTACCACGCTTAAAGCCCCATTGAACTTTCAGTTTAAGGCCCTATTTATCTCTCAGTTTAAATGCTCTCAGAGCCCTTTGGCACCGCTATTCAGGCATGCCGCGTTTTCTAAGTGGTGTACAGCCACTTCGGAAGCCCTGCCCATTCATTTCAATGGGCAGGGGCGGTGAAGGAGCGGTGTATACACCACATCAAAATAAAATCTGTTAAATATCTTGGTTAATTTTCTTTCAAAAGCAGCTATAGCCTGAGTAGAAAAGACTGTCACCTGCCTTCAGCTGTTTGAAAGGAAGCATTGGTCTCTGGCCCGCCCCCTACTATGCCAGACCTATAGCTCTGCAATCAGGAAAGCTCATGCTCCCTGCTGATTGGAGACTTCGTACTCCCTGCTGATTGCAGGGTTCTGGTTGTGGCTTAGCAGAGGACATGCAGAAAGATCAATGCTTCCCCAAATGCAAGGATACCACTCTGCAGCATGCTGGAAGATAACCAGCTTTTTACTCAGGCTATAGCTGCTTCAGAAAGAAAACACATTAAAGAGGTTGTAAACCCTATTAAAAAAAAAAAAAAAAAACCTGTAAGACAAAGGCACAATGATGCATCGCACCCTAGCTCATTATGAAATACTTACCTTAGAATGAAGCTCTCTCAGTGGCGCTGAGACGGCTGACATATACCCCAGAGGTTCTTCCAGGCTTGTGGGCTCTAGCACTGTGATTGGCCGGATGACATCACTCCCACACATGCGCGCGGTAGCCGCCGGTCACGGCACAAGCAGCCGTTGCTTCAGAGCGCATGCACCGATGACGTCGCCGTATATAGTAAATATCTCCTAAACTGTACAAGTTCAGGAGATATTTACAGTACCTACAGGTAAGCTTACCTGTAGGTACAATTTAAAAGGAAAACGTTACTTCCTCTTTAAACACCTTTTTTGTTTTGATGCACCTGGAATGTATCCAGCTAATTTAAACCAACAATTCAATTGAGCTTTAAATCAGCTTTATAAAGCAGCCACATCCTAAGTAGAAAGCCTTATTTGAGGTACATAAGGGAATATTCTAAACAAGAAGTAAATCATTTTAATATATTTTCTCCTCATCTGCAACTCAAGTAGCCAGAAATTAAACTGCAAATAGGATGTCACTTATAGAACTATATCATGGCTTATTAAATAAAAATATAAACATAAACTCCTATCAACTTGACCTTTTCTCAATGTTAACATATAGCTGTGTTGACAGACTTTCTGTAATGGATCAATAAAAGGGTATCAGGTGAAGGGTATTTATTTCTTTTTTGGAGAAAATGCTGCCAAGGCTTCCTTCAGTGTTGATCAAATAATCAAAAGCCTAGGCATTTAGTCATATATCTTTGCTGAACGGAGTTTAGATTGGCTGATTTTCAGTTATCATGTGACAAAAGGCCTAGACTTGTGATCATATATGCCAGGGTTCGACAATCCCCGCTAGCCAGGTCGCCATAGTGACCAGAAACCACATCCTGGCGAGTGGCAGCTGATCGTTCTCTCCCTTCACTATATTAAAACAGCATCTCCGATTCAGCAAGAGCAGTTCTCTGCTTAATCTAACAGCTGCCACTTGGCAGGCTGCCCATATTTCTCTTTTTTTCTTTCTAAGTGCCCATTTACACAGGGGCAACTTGCGCTCCGACTTGAGTCGTCACAAGTCGCTTGACATTTGAAATCCCATTGAAATGAATGGGAGCCGTCTTAATGTACACTACTGAAGTCGCAGTGACTTTAGAAAAGGTTCCTGCACGACTTCTAGGCGACTTCTATCCGATTTGTGCCCATAGAATTGAATAGAAGTCGCCTCCAAGTCGGATCCCCCATCTAAATGGAAACGACTTTACAGTGAAAAGAAAATAATTTTTATTGAGGGCAACCCCCTCCCTCCCTGCTCTGACTGGCCACAGGCAAAGTCGCCTGGCACGAAGTCTCCCTGAAAGTCGCACTGAAATCGCCTAGCAAAGTCGTGCTGAAGTCGGGTCGCCCCTGTGTGAATGCAGTCTAAGTAGAAACAAAGTATCTCTTGGTTCTTTTATCAAAGGAATGAATTCCGGTCTGTATGATGTCAGTTTAACCACGTAAAGACTAAACCTTTTCTGACATTTGTGGCTTACAAGTAAAAATCCATTAGTTTCTGCTAGAAAATGACTTAGAACCCCAAACATTATATATATTTTTTTAGCAGAGACCCTAGAGAATAAAATGGCGGTTGTTGCAATATTTTATGTCACATCGTATTTGCACAGCGGTCTTTCAAACGCAATTTTTTGGAAAAAATGCACTTTAATGCTTAAAAAAAAAAAAAACTTTGTTAGCCCATTTATTTTTGTATAATGTGAAAGATGATGTTACACCACAAGAATCGTGATCTTTATTCTAAGCAACAAAATTGTGGTAAAGCCCTGTGTACCATCAACACTTACCACTCGTTTATGTGTAGCTGGTCTCCAGTATTTCATGGTGCCCGGAAACCCACCAGACCAATGAATAGTCACCGTGGGGGACACACATGTAGACAGGAAGTGGCTGCAGAGAGGCAGCAGTTGATCAGCAGCACTGGAATACTTATTTCACCTTTTTTTGTATTTTATTTAAAGTGTCACTAAGGCTTTGTTTAGATGTGCAGTTGGGTGGTAAAAATGTGCAGTACTGACATGTTTTTGCCACCCACCAATGGCCACCCTTAACCACTTCAGCCCCGGAAGGATTTCCAGCTTTAGGACCGGAGCCCTTTTTGCGATTCGGCGCTGCGTCGCTTTAACTGACAATTGCGCAGTCGTGCGACGTTGTACCCAAACGAAATTTGCGTCCTTTTTTTCCCACAAATAGAGCTTTCTTTTGGTGGTATTTGATCACCACTGCGTCATTTCTGATCGCCGCTATAAACAAAAGAAGAGCGACAATTTTGCAAAAAAAACCCAAATTTCTTACTTTTTCCTAAAATACAAATCCAAAAAAAAAAAAATATAAAAAAACATTTTTTTTCAGTTTTTGGCCGATTTATAATCTTCCTCATATTTGCGATAAAAAAAATCACAATCGGCGTTTATTGATTGGTTTGCGCAAAAGTGGTCGCGTTTACGGATGATGAGAATTCATTTTTGGGGTTTTTATTTTTTTTTATTTTTTACTAATAATGGCGGCAATCTGCGATTTTTTGCGGTACTGCGATATTGCGGCAGACATGTCGGAACATTTTGACACTTTTTTGGGACCATTGGCATTTATACAGCGATCAGTGCTATAAAAATGCACTGATTACTGTGTAAATGCCATTGGCAGTGAAGGGGTTAACCTGCAGGGGGCGCTCTAAGGGTTAACTATGTTCCCTGGGCGTGTTCTAACTGTATGGGGGATGCCCTATCTGGGGAAGGGAAGTGGTCACAGCCTTCACGTACAGGAAGGCTGTGATCACAGCCCTTCCCCCTCACACAGAGCGGAGGTCCGTGTATGGGGGGCCATCGCGGGTAGCCGGCGGCAATCGAAGCCGCCGCACCCGCTCCCTGGCCCCCCCTGAACTCGTTCCCGCAGCCGCCGTCGTATGACGGCGATTTGCGGGAACGAGCCACTTTGCCGCCGTCAGATGCCGATCGGCGGTCGGCAAGTGGTTAAGCTCATTATGCAGCAGATGAGGGTGTTTTACATGCTGCAGTCATGATACATTAGGCATAATAAGGAGTTTCCCCCATAACAGGTTTTTAGTGTCACTCTTCCTGGCCGGCCTATAACTGATGTAACAGTGTTATTTTGGAGTTATTGACTGGCTGCTCTGCTGTCAGTAAGTTAGGGCTAGGGGGGCGCAAATTACTTGCCTTACCCCAGGCATTGACAACCCCCACTACACTAAAAAAAACTGGCTCTTAACTTTTTTTAGCTTTAGTTTCAAAGCAAATTTGTCAAGCCCTGATATAAGCAATAATGAAAAGAGCCCATAGCAAGCTTTTCTCAAGGAAAAGTTTTACAGCCCTTGTACTTATTTATTATTTACAATAAGACTATAAAAGGGTTAGTTCACCTTTACCAAAAACTGCCTATGGGGATAAAGGATGTTTTTAGATAAAATCAAACTCTGCAGCTTTGATTGAAGTTGAAAAATGCCCTTGCTATTGGTGTAGGCAATTGACATACCTCCTGAAGCCTGACTGGAATACTCCCAGGACGTTGCTAGGGCATTTCTAAGTAAGGCCTAGCCATTACTGCTCACCCCTCTATCAGAGGAGCTCCTAAACGCTGAGCTCAGAGCTATTGCATCAAGGGAGATAAAGAGCATGTGAGGGTGTTTGAATCTGAGAAAGAGCTCACTCCTGTGATGGTGAAGGTGAGCAGTAATGACTAGGCCTCACTTAGCAACTGGGAGTATTCCAGTCCAGCTTCAAAAGGTATGTAAATGGCCTACATCTATAGCAGGGGCATTATTCAACTTTAGTCAGAGCTGCACAGTTTGTTTTTATCTACAGATACCACTTGCCTCTGCATAGGCATTTTTTTTTTTGTAAAGGTGAACTGTCCCTTTAAGGAGGACCTAATTCCAGGATAAGATCTCAACTTTTTCACCACTGCTTTCTTCTGGCAATGCTCTACGGCAGGGTTTCTCAACCAGGGTTCCGTGGAACCCTAGGGTTCCTCCAGTGGTTTCCAGGGGTTCCTTGAGCAATGGTCAATTGCAACCTCTCAGATAAATTCCCAATGACATTGTTTATCTTTTTAGCTATCTGTAAGGGGGTCATTCTTCCCAATAGCCACAAGTGTAAGGAGCATTCTTCCCATTGACCATCATACTAATGTATCATGAATTGTAGATTTTTACATTTTAACAGGGGTTCCCCGAGACCAGAGAATTATTTCAAGGGTTCCTCTGTGTTGAAAAGGTTGAGAAAGGCTGCTCTACAGACTCTCCTAGGTCAAAAGAGTGGAACCTGTGTGGGATAGATGCCACTGTTAGAAATCATGGGGCCCCATACAGCCTGTCTGATGGGGCTCCTTCAACCATGCCCTCAACCCCACCCCTGACCCCGGATCCAAACAAAATGCATGTTTGTTGCCATTTACATATGCGTGCGGGGCCAATGTGTGCATTTGCAATTGTGCATAAGCACAAAGGAATGGAGGCAGTTAAATTTCTTTTATAAATGTCTTTTATTTATTTTATGACAAGTAAAAAAATGTTTTTCTTCCTTTTTGCTTTCACAAGGGAAGAACAATGTCCCTTTTGATAGCATGAGCCATGAAAGGTCATCTTTCTAGAGAAATATGGAGCATTTTAGACCCCATATCTGGCCTCCAGCCTCCAAAGCATCTGATCAAACCAAGATCAGTTTGATCAGATTCTTGTTCAAGCCAGTAATGGCGTGTTTACATTAGACCGAAAGCGGAATTGATTAAACCCTTGTCACTCTGGTTCTTGACGTCACCCAGTGGGAGGAACGACATCCATCGCTCTCGCTGTGTCCCAGGAACTGGATGCCACTGGTCACATCTTAGAGTCAGTACAGGTGGTGGTGGGTCCCCCTTCCAATGCCTGTAAAAGTAATCCAGTGGCTTCTTAGACACTAGGATTACTTTTTACTTTGTGCAGAATCGCTGGGGCTAAAAAAATGATATCTCAATCATTGCTGCAGTGATGACTGAGATACCACCCTTCCAAAGCAGTTAAAGGGGGTTGGTTTGGGGGGGGCGGGGTAAAAATGCAGCCCCGCTGCACATGTTTACGGCTCCCCCAAATGAAGTGTAAAGTAGCATCTCACCGTGCGTTATGATCATCAGCATTATGATAATCACACAGGCAGCACAGTAAGCAGATGCTCTATCATGGCTCTGTCACATAGCTGTTGGGTGATGACTTTGTTATGGCTGTACAGATTGTTACAGGCTGGAGGCGGGAGCCAGGCGGAGAACCATAGTATCACTCCGCTGGCCGGGACTAATTGAGTAGCGGGTGGCATGATGTACATGCACCCCGAAAATGAAGAAATAGTCCCTCCACTGCACTCACCTCCTGGGCCCCTCTGTTGACCTGATGGGGCCCAGGAAAATGATATAACCCCCCTCCATAAACAAGTAGGAGCGGGGGAAAAGTTTAGCAAGCTCTATTTGTTTAATGCAGTAATGAACTGTAATCCTGCCCAGGCCCCCCTAAGGAGCTGATGGG
This sequence comes from Glandirana rugosa, assembly GCA_018402905.1. Classification (NCBI taxonomy): domain Eukaryota; kingdom Metazoa; phylum Chordata; class Amphibia; order Anura; family Ranidae; genus Glandirana; species Glandirana rugosa. The sequence goes on along the minus strand of BLSH010552110.1, from coordinate 982,868 downwards.
GTCAGGCCCGGTACAATAGGGATGGTTTTACTGCCTTATCAGCGGCCCTGGAAGCAGCCAATGCATGTTGCATCTGTGTCTCCATGGAGAAACCCTGATTCTATTTGTAAGGTAAATATTTAGGGTAGAAAGTCGCTTTATTTTAGATATAGGGGCAGCATACGGGGGGGGGGGGGGTATTTGGGGTATTAACCTGGGTCCAATTTACCATTTGATTATAGGTCTGCGCAAAAGTATGATTTTAATTTTTATGATTGATTTTAAGAAACCGGTTGCAAGAACAAGTATTATGTTAATTCACTGTAAATTCTGTGTTCTGAATTGTCTTGTTTATCTTTCAATTTGTTATTTACAGAGGTATTAAAACGACTTGATGATGCTTCAGATGAAGTCCGAATCACAGCTGCCAAAACAATTAGTCTGTGGTTTAAATGTATTGATGACCGGTATGACAGGACCACCTATAAGGCTCACCTGGAATTCTTATACCGCGGTCTCCTTGTGCACCTTGATGACCCCGATACAAACCTGCAGACTACAGTGCTAGGTATGGTCTATGCCAGGAATTTATTATGATCTTCGAATGGTGCTATAAATTACACAAAATGCTTACTAGCTCATCTGCTAAAGCAGAAATATTTGTGTGGGCCTACCCTGATCTTGATGAAGAAGCACATGCAATGCTCATATACTTTTCCCTGATATTTGACACTCCTTCAAAGGGAGGTCTTCAAAGTGCTTGCTGGGTATGTACTTGGCAAGAACTTGTGCAGAAAGCCCACTTTTAACACTTGCCAGTACAATGGCCTATAGAGACCCTGTCAGATACAGTATGCCCACTTCCCCGATTCAGGTATACTTACCTTTACAGCTCTTATTCGCCACTTCATATGTTATGGACATGAGAAGGTAAGATGTTCTGTGGGTCAGCAGAACGGGGCTAGGCAGGGTTGGTTTCAGTGCAGCAGGGGTGATACTGTATGTTGTCAGTTCAAACGCGAAGTCAAGTGCTCACTGTGTTCCTGGCTGATTATCATGCCTTTCTTTCTTGTGCATTGAATGACACCAGTATCATCAGACTGTCTGTTATAGTGCTGTTTACAGGAGAAATAACCACTGGTGACAAAAAAGCTGTTCCCCACACCCATCATGCCACAGTTTTTAGCTAGTGTCTTTAGAGTGGCCTTATCTCTTTCAGTTTTGCTGTTCTCAATAGATGGCCTGCTTGTATCTGTACCAGCTATGGCGTATGCATGGACAAATGGTGATAATTTTTTAATTTCAGTAATATCAGTCTACTAAAAACTTCCTGGTTTTGCTTGTGCATGGTGGCATCTTGGTTAAGGTGCCAGACTGCAAATTTCCTGTATCAGAAGTGCTTGTGCTGAATGGACTAATTTCTAGATGGTATCTATCAAGGATGCTACTGATGGCAAAAACGCCCATCTTTTTTAGTGGAAGAACCTAAGGAATAGACTGCTATGTCTTCCCTCTCTCAGACTGTAAAGAAAAGTTCCTTTCGGCTTCATTCATACTTATGTGACTCCAAAGTCGTGTGATTTCCATTGCGACTTGCAACTTTGGATGGGTGCGACTTGGAAGCAACTTTGGCTTTGACTGTTGCATGATTGTCACCTTGAAAACCTTAAGATGTGGCTTTCATGCAATTTTTGAGAGTTTGCCCTGCAGTCCGTGGCATGAAAATATCATCAAAGTAGTGCAGGAACCTTTTTAAAGTCGCAACTTTAAGTTGAATATATTTGAACCATTTCCATTGAAATACAGGGGCTGCAACTTATCATGTGACTTTGGGGTTTATTTAATAAAGGCAAATCCACTCTGCAGTACAAGTGCACTTGGAAGTGCGGTCGCTATAGATCTGAAGGGGACATGTAAGGAAAATAAAAAAACAGCATTTTGGCTTGCACATGATTGGATGATACAATCAGCAGAGCTTCGACTCATTTTAGATCTTCCGCTCAGATCTACAGCGACTGCACTTCTAAGTGCATTTGCAGTGAACTTGTAGTACAGAGTGGATTTGCCTTTAGTAAACAACCCCCTTTGTGTCCAAAGTTGCATTACAAGTTGCACATGTGGGAATGGAGCCTTAGGGCCCGTACACACGGTGCAACTGTCGTACAACAGCTTGTTGTATGATCATCTGACCGTTAGTGCGCGCGATTAGAACAGCTGGCGTGCGACGGTCCTACAACAGAAGTTGGATGAGCAGACTAGAAAAGTTTTGTTGTACAACAAGGCGTCGTACCTAGTCTAGTCTAGCATTTGGTCTGCTTAATCCTCAGAACAGCATTTGTTGGCATGCAGGTGATGAAGGGGGATGCTTGGACATTTGGGAGTAGGCGGGTGGTATCCCAGGTTTAGAGCCTATTTCAGGTTTTTATTGCAGTCTGTGTCCTTATTGGAATAAGCGCTAGCCATTACATATGCTTGACAGAAATTCTGGACTTCTGCTCCAATTTTTATCACCAGCAGCAGGGCAGACCTATATCAGTGATACTGATTTGTTTGTCTCTAAGGATTTGGGGGGAGTTTTGTACATTAGCTTACTGAGAAGAGGAAAGGTTAGCTATATTAGGGAATGAAACATTTTTGTATTAATTTTTTTTTCAGATCTACTGCCAATAATCAGCTTCATATAAAAAATCTCTATCACTGTGTGTTATTTTTTTCAAAACCTTATTTCTATGTATATTCTGTAATAGTATATTACCTCTCATTTATTATTCATGTAATATCAGGGTAATGGCTCTAGATGGCAGTATAATACTAAACTAAAGGGCAAGTATCATACTCTGGCTTGTATACAATATTATGTTTATTACGGACCTTAGCTGTTGAACTACAGATTCGTTGTAAGGTTGCACTGATCCATATAGTTTGTTAGCCTGTGACCCATTGTTTTCCAAGCGTGATAGTTGTCTTTTTGTATGTATAAAGTTATAACACTTTTGTAAACACATTAGATCTGTCATATAAAGAGTGCACTAGAGGTGCCATTTCTTGTTGCCCATAGCAACCAAATAAGCTGCTTTGATTTGTTTGCAAAATGACAGCTGGGAGCTGTTTTTATAGAGATTATAGTGCACCTGTGTCCATCGAAAACATAATAAACTCAAAGCAGCTTTAAGTAAACTGTAAAGTCAGCTCACCATAATGCTGCTTTCATTGAAAATGTACATTTTACCGACAGTTCCCTTTAGCTGATTATGCTTTTGGTGAAAATGGGTGCACTTTAATCTGATTGTTCAATCCTCCTTAGGTATACCAACAATTATGTAGTGCTAGGGCCTTACTGTTGGATATAAATTGAATGAATTGTTCAGATAGATAGTTGTTGGCAAATCTAAAGGAGATTCAATGGAGATTATACAATCAAATATTAATAAAAGCAATAAACCAGGTGGCAACCCGCGCTCACTTGAGCAGAAATAATGACGTTTGGTAGAGGAAATTTAAAAGATGTGTTCTAATGGGTTTATAAAAGGGCAGCACGCATAAAACAATAGATCTAAAATTGTCCAATGGAATAAATAAGCAACATATGCAGCGCCGAAAATGAGGTAGAAAAATGACAGTTCTTCACTTAAAGCATGGATAACACATATTCTTATAGATGCTCAGTGTAATAATCTTGATGAAAAACAATGGGTGGAGGCTTACCAGATGATGGTAAAATATGCGTGGTGTTTATTATTGGTCATCCACAGTTATGGGTCATCACATCTGCTGGTGTCAGGTACAAGGTGGAATCCGTCCTGGATCGACCTCTGGTGTTGTGGGGGGATGGTCCTGGGTCCTGGTGGTCCGTCACTCCTGATCCATAAAGGGGGGAGGGAGGGGGGCTCCAGGGAAACCTCAGGTCACACTTCAAATAATCCGGTGTCTCAGAATCCAATGTGCATGAGTAGAGGAAAAAAGGAACACCCAATCGTGTAATACCGTTTGATAAGGTTTATTACAGAAGTCGGGTTAGAAATATACTCACATGTGCATAGAAATAAAAGAGCTCATAAAAAGGCAGGAGATGGAGGAAACCGACGCGTTTCGGCTCAAAGGGCCGTCATCTGGGGTATTCCCCCTCCTGCCTGAACATCCTATTTCACATGTACTAAAACTTTTAATGTTAAAAACCTGTCCTGTGATAGTAGAGGAAAAGCTGGTTATTTTTCTACTTTTATATCCATTAAGTCTACAGACTCTGCATTTTTGGCATTTGAAAAACCCTTTCATATCGTGAAAGAAAGAGATTTGCTTGGGGGGATCAACAACATTGGGGGCCAGTTTATGCCTCACAGATGGAACCCCTCTAAATATAACCTGGGGGTTGTCAGGTAACAGGGGGCCAATGAGACGATCATTACGTAGGATTCCCCAGTGTTTTTTAATAATATTTTTCACCTGTTTGTGTTGGATAGTGTAACTGGTAAAAAACGACCATTTTGCATCGTATTTGTGGGTTTTGGGCTTATCGATAAGCAGCATGTCTCTATTAATCTGAGAAACCTCGTGGATTTCCCTGGTGAGGTCTTCATTAGAGTAACCTTTCTCCAAAAATCGGTTCTTGATCACTTCAGCCTGTAAAAATGGTCAATGTGATAGGTTGTGTTTGTCCACTTTTTATAATAATTTTTTGTGACCCCTTAGGATGCATTACTAGCAGAGTAACCGGGGGACAATGGACTGTTGGGGGTCCAATATAAATCTCCCCAAGGTAGACACTCCGTATTTGACCGGGGGTTACAACAACTAGGGGGGTTCGTTTAGAGAAAGAAAGTGCTATACTTTCCCAAAAAGTTTACGGTTTTTACGTCTCAGACATCTGAATTACCTATATTTTCATCTTTTTATTGGTCGAAAAGGAGATGATAGTGTCCTGTC